>WEIV01029706.1:192589-208777 GCA_013390005.1 Calyptomena viridis | reverse complement strand
GACCTGAGGTCTTTAACGGGAGATGTATTTGATTCTATAATTTTTCAGATATGCTTTCGTAGCCTGCTGTTTTGCTTGCTTGCACCCTCTCTTCTTCCAATTAATAAAGTCAGAAGTAGAAACTCCCTCAGCCATTCTATCCATAGGCTTGCACAGTTGACAGTATTCCTTTATAAATCATCTCCTTGTGCAAGCGTTCATTTTGGTTCCTTGAAAGGGGTTTTCCAGCCTGTCTGGTGACACATGCTGTGTGTTGCCAAGCAATAATGGAAATGAACCCATCAACTCATGGTTTCCCTCTCAGGATAATCTGCCACCCCATCTGCGCCCTTGCAGCAAAATTCTGCTATTCTAACATCTGCCCAATGGTTATTATACAATCCATTTAATATATTCTCAAGGAGCCATAACCACCACTGTGCCTAGATGGGATACCAATAAGGCCTCAGCAGACATGCCAGAGGAGCCTCTCCAGGGGATTGAATAGGAGCCAGATTCACCATAGTCAGTTAAGTACACATTCCTTTGGTACATGTGTGGCTAATCTACTTTTAATTGAGCTCCATTGTTTTCATATATTTAGTAAACAAACGTGCATAGGTACAAAAGCTGCTGCTTGTTGACAACACAAACAGTATGCAGCTTGCGGAGCTTTGGACAGGCACACTTGGCTGTAGATGTGGTAGAGTGTATTTAATGTGCAGACATATTTTTTTGTGCTTTTTTGCATTTTTCTTTTTTTTTTTCCCCTTAACATTTCCTGGATCTTTCTGTCCCAGCAGCCTATTCTGTGTGAGTATCACAGCTGAGTGTAGGTGCAAACACAATGTCCTGCTCCATGCAGAGACATCTGTGTGCCAGCATTGTTAGAGGGTATGAACTGGGTTTTGTCTAGGTTTGTTCTTACTTTTTTGATTAATATTAAGCCTCTTTAGACTGGGATAAAAAGGCAGCATTCTGCCATTTGTGATGACTCTTTTATTGCCTTACAGGGAACAGAGACATCATTCACTTTTCACCTGCCTTTAAAAGAACAAGCATGCTATATTTTACTTTTCTTATTGTTATTCAATATTCAACACGATATTTAGAGAAACCTTGACATCCTTTGTTTGGTGTATTAAATAAATGGTCGATTGCCAAAAGAACAGGGCAGCTCCAAAACAAGGTTCAGGTCATCTACTTCTCTTTTTATGGAGATGGTTTTAATTTGCTCTGTATTGTCTGCAAGTAGTGTGCACACCAGGGCTAGTACCTTGTTCATATTGCTGAGGGATGAGAGATGTTTGGAGCAGTTGCTGGATCAGCACTTTGCTTGGCTGCATCAAATCTCCTGTGGAAGCCCAAGGGAGCTGCCCAAGGGCCATCCCCCTTCCTACCATGCCTGACCCTGTTTCTCACTGTGTCACTGCAGGAAGGACAGAATGGATTGTTGGTAAAGATAGTGGTCTCACTCCTTCCCTTGAGAGCAGTCCAAAAGTTTCTAGTGTTTGGATAATCTTTGCTAGTGTACATGTCTAGATGGCAGCTCTTCTCCTGGCAGGTGGTTATGTATCTGTAATCAGCTTCATTGTGCTTAATATACCCCAGTATTACATCCTGACTAGGGGCTCCTGCTGCAAGACAGATCTCAGCTCATCCTCTTTGCATTGGGGATGCTGCACCCGTTCATCAAGAAACTGTCCTTCATCTTAGCAAAGTCTCGAAGTGACATCTAGTGGAATACCTAGTCTCTGTGGGGAAATTTAATTAAACCACAGTCCCTTTATACCAGCACAAATATTGTGAAGGAAAACAACTCAACTCCTTTGACATTTTTACAAATAGGTTCAGTGGAAACTGCTGTGTTTACTTTAACTGACATTTGTTTTTTCAGTCAATTATCCCTCAGCCTCTTTTTCTTCCATAATTTATTACATGCCGCTCAGCCATAATAATAAATACAAAGTTGTTTCCCCTTTCTCTTGTTGTCTTGCAGACTATGCTATGAACAAATGAAATAAAAATGAGTGCCCCTAATCTCCCTTGCTTTTCCATCTCTCCTTTAGTCTCAAACTATTTATTATGAACCTTAGCAGTCTCATATGGAGCAGAGTTTAATCCCAAATGTGAACAGAAGATTAGTCTGCAACTCTAGTATTTTTCCTCACGCTTGTGTCCTGCTCCAAAATGCATAAAAGACACTAGGAGTTGTTTGGGCTTTTTTCATTTCAGTGGTCTTTTGAGTAAGCCCCTTAATCATGACACTTAAACACATCTTTTAGCCAGATGACATCTTTCTGACTTTGTTGCTCTATCTGAACTAAAAGACAAACATTCCACCTTGATGCAGTTATTTTCTTCTCACATCTATTTTTTTTCAAGAATTTCAGAAAGTGTTTAGAACTCTCCAAAGAAAATCTACCCCAAACCCCAATTTGTAAAAGAAAGGTCCTTATAATGGGGATGTAATCACAAGCTGAACTTCTTCAAGTGTTTCCATTGACTTCAATGCTTGGGTTGTAGCCAAAGCTGCAATGAAAATTATTTTTCTAGCTCTTCAATCAAAAGCTGACTGAATAAAGGAGAAACATGTCTTCTTTTTTTTTCCTTGCTGTTTAAGAATGAAAATAATATGGTTGCAAGGGCAGAGCATGTTTCTCACAATTTTTCAGCATGCAGCAGCTGTGCTTTAAGTGATTTAAGAAAAAGCAGTGAAACAACAGAGTGTATTATGCACTCATTTAGTCCATCAGGTACTGTCATGTTGCTGCTTTCCTTTGTGCACAGAAATAGTCTGATCTTTAGTTAAAAACTTTCATCGAAGCAAACCAAATATTTTACAGCCAACATTCTTCAGCTGGTCATTTTGTCTGAAAATATTTCCATTCTCTGAACAGTTATTTTTCATAAAATCCTACTAGTTGAAAGCTACTTTTTGTCCTTTATTTTTCGTAAAGAGCAAAAGGAGCACCTCAAGAGTTACATAAAGTTTAATATTCCATCTGGGAAGCTCATCAGCCATCCACAGAAATGAAATTATTTAAAATAACAGTAAATAGAGATGTGAACATTTGGAATCTGGAAAGTTGAATTAACTGGAAAGAAGTTATTTTTCAAAGTCCTTTTCAATATGGCTTTTTCCAATAACACAGTGAATCTGTGGCATAGCTAATGATTCTATAAAATCCTTTATGTTCAGTCAACCAAATACTGAGGCAAACAGGAGGATGAAAGAAGTGAGGAGAAAGGAAAATATGTAGCAAATCAATCTAGAAATCAGCTGTATTTTATAAGGACAGGACAATGTTAATTTTTAATTCCTTGTGCCTAAAGCTTATGCACATCTATCTTAGAAATGCTTACTTGCCATAAAACACTTTGCATATAAATATTGAGAAAATCAAGTAGGAAGAGGAATTTCCTTTGATCACTTTGGAACTTAGCAATTCAGCTATGTTTTAGTTGGGATATGCTGGAAAATGCCCGTCTGATTATAATTGTCCTTGTGAGCCATAGATTTATTCTGATTTCTGCAATAAGTTCCACAGATGTCAATGGAAGGGGCTTGATATGGCTCTTAGAGGAGCTGAAATAAGGGGGGAAAAAAGGAAAATCAGAACTAAAACTGAAAATATGGTGTGGATTTATTGCACTGTCTTTCCTGAGTCTGTTTTTCCTAGTCTGATACAAAACCTGGGTTTTACCATGTATGGATGAGGAGCTTAATTTCTCTTGCTCTTGATTGACTCTGGTGGGGCTTCAAAGAAATCCTCTCATTTACATTAACATAAAAGCAAAGCAAGAGACTAACTGGGACATGTATAATTAAGTACACCTTATGGAATACTTGTAGTCACGCCTTTGCTAATGTAAATTCCCAAACCAGCTTTTTAACTGGAAAGGGAGACAAATGGTGTGAGTGCAATGTAACACACTGGTGAAAGCTGAAGTGGATAATTCTTCTCAGAGAGAGACTGGAGCAGCCCAAAGGCTAAGGTTGTCATCCAGGGACGAATGCTGAAGTAGAGCAGTTGAAGAGGAAAAGATCTATAGTCTACATTACCATGATTCATTTGGGATTTAAAAACTTCAAATCAACTTCTCTTTATTTCTTTTTTATTTCCCACCTTAACTCATAAAGAAGTGGGTCAGTGGGAAAAGGTTGGTTTCATTGGAAATTAAGCATTTGAACAGCTATAAAAATCCGACCCAGAAAGATCACCTCCATTGGCATTGCAAGCACACCAAAATAGCTGAGCTATCCTACTGCAACTTTTGTGAAAGGATGAGTTCAAACTTTGAGATTGAATTGCTAATTCTGTGTCAAATTATGCAAAATGATATAACCTTTTTTGTGAGGTATTATTTGATAAGGATATTTTTATTAGTTTTAAGTTTAAGGTAATTTGATTGAATGTATTCGTTGAGATAGGATTTTAAAATTGTCATTCCACATTTCAGGTTACCTGCAGATATAAATTAATGAATGGTCTTCACTTCAAATACGGGCTTTTATCCTAGAATAGGGGCCAGATCCTGCCAGTTCTGGCAGATCATCCTCTCAATCTATAGACTAATGATGACCTTCTGAGTGTGATTCTGACCCTGGTATCAAAAAAAAAAACAAAAACAAAACTACACCTGTGCTTGTCAATAAGAAGTTTCTTCAGAGAAGTTAGACAAGCATGTGACACAGACCCTGCTGCATATAATTTCTAATTTCCTGAAAATCAGTTTACTTTTGACCACCAGCAGGATTTCTTTGTTTTTCATTAGCACATGGCTAAAGCTATCTGTGTAACCATATCCAGATTGCTAATGAAAAAATATTGTCTGGAGTCACATATGTAATATGGAGACTGTGGGTATAATGAGGGTAGGGAGCAATGTATCCATCTGTGCATGTACTGAGTGGCTTTGTTACCCATGCCACTGTCACAAATGAGCCTATATTGTGCTGCTTATTTTGACAGATGTGTGTGAAAATCTGCCTCTAGGTGGAGTTTCCATATACTAGTCTAGACTTCAAGCCCTTTCATCTTTCCTTTCTTTTTTCTTTTTTTTTTTTTTTCCCCTGACTCGGTGCCCTATCCTGGCTACTGATAGTTTAAATGAATTCTAGTTAACTTACTAAAAATAATAGAGATTTTTATATTCTGGGAAATGTGGTGCATCACAACAAAATTGTCTCCATTTTTTACGTTGTATTTGAATTGCAAATGATGCTCATGATGTACTGTAATACTTTTTGGTGAGCACAGACAGGTTTCCTGAGATGGTTCTGTGCAATAGAAGCTATATGATAAGGCAGGCTGGTCTGTGGATAGTAACAAATCTGTCATTGCCTTTACAGCCGCAAAAGCACAAACTCCTGTATGACAAAACTGGTGTAGTGAAAACATAGGACAGATGCTTCTTGAAACCAGAAAAAACTGATTCTGATGATCTGCAGCCCTCTGAATTCGCTCTCCGTCTTCCCATGAAATTCCAGTAAGGCTATAGTTGTTGAGAGATACACCATGTGCTTCTAGGGTGCTATCCAGTCTTCTTTTTTGTTCTCTGCTCTCCCATGCATTTCAGTTGAGGTTTTTTCTATGAATGCCTCCTTACAGATCAGACCTCACCTCATTCTTACGGTGGTGTAAAGTTGATGCTTGGGGCACAGAGAGAGAAGGAAGAGGGAAGCAATTATTCTCTCCATTCATAGACACTTCCTCCTTCTTGTCCACCCTTCAGAAGCACAGGAAGTTCATCCTCAAACCATATGGTACCTAGAGATATCCTGTGAGTCTTGGGGGAATGCCAAGGGCCCAGCAGCACCCTCAGGGGCCAAGGGGGCCCTTTGCCTCACCTCCTCTCTCCAGCTTTCCATGGCACAGTTTCTTTCATGAGCTCCCTTATCACACTTCTGCCAGTGCATCTCCTTCCTGGCCTGCAACACCTGTGCTGCATTACAGTGCAGAAAACAATACCCACACTAAGACAGGCAAACTGTATTTCATTTGTCAGCCTCGCTCAGCTCCAGAAAAGCCACTGGAATTAATCCACTCTGCAGCCTTTGATAGCCTGTTACTGAAAGGCTGGGTGAAGGTGCTGAGGGCACTCCAGGAAGGGTCACCTCAAGGCCTTTGGATTGAGGCTTGAGTGCACCATGTTGTGCTTGAAGTTAGCAACAGTAATTGCTTCATTTCTGTGATGTGCTTGTTTCTGTCAAGCTCTCCATTGGCAGTGATGTAATCAAAGTCACTTGGCATGGAATTGGAGAACACACAATGGTTTGTCTGCTTTGGCATTTGTGATCCATTTTGTTAGCAAGACCTGCTTATAATTTGAAATATACGATTTCCTTCAAAGTAGCATAGTTTTGAAAAATAGCATGTGATGCACTAATAAATTATTCAGCCTTCTCAACTGGCTACATGAAAAGCACATTTTTCCATCTGCATCTGGCTAGGCATTTGCAACTGTTTCTCTTGGATCTGTACCGCAGCCCACTTAGCCATGGTTTTGTGACCTCCAGAAAGGATTAATACAATATGTTGTGCAGGGGTCTGCTAGTGAAGGTCACTTGGAAGTGTAGGCTAGTGCGACACGTGGCTGCCCACACCTGTTCAGTGCTGTTAGCTGCAAGGAGCATGCTACCCTATGTTTCCAAAGTGCAGTGAGCTCAGGCATTACAGACAACAGGCAGAGTCCCCATCCTTTCTAGCTGTACTCCAATGAAGTGCTACAGTGCTCAGTGCTGCTCAGTTTGATGGGGTCCACTCATGAGGCCATTAATAGGGGACTGTCTACAGTTATTGCAATGCCACTTATGAAAATCATAACTTGAGACTAGACCCTTGAAACCTCTTTTTGTGGAGGAAAAGAAGAACCTTCTGCAAACACTGCCAGTAGGGAGGCTCCTTTGTCATTCCTGTCAAACTTACACAGGGGGTCGGTACTACTCATTCATTAATAAAAACTTGTCCTTTGTGCTTTGATTCACTTTCAAGAAGTCAGTTTGCATTAGACACTACTTTTTGTTGGGAGAAAGATGAGTTCAGATGTAGCACTCAGGACCCCAGTCTAAACCTAAGATGTTCTTCGAAGAGCAGCATAAGGATGATGTTAGTCCAAGGGAACTGAAACCCTTGACAGCTCAAGACATCTTTTTACTTTTTCTTTGTCTGTGAAATAGTGTTGTGCAGTCCAATCACAGATAGGAAGACTTAGGATGGAGATGGTTTTTTAAGAATTTTATTAATTAATTATTTTCATTTTGTACTTGCTTTCTGCATTCAGACATATCAGTCAAACAAGTAGCATTTGTACATTAAATGAGTAGTGGAGTAGTTTGCAACAAGATGTAGAAAGCCAAAATGATCTCTGTACTGTAAGTATACTGACTTTCATAAGCAGTGTACCCTATTTTTAGGCACTAGATAAACAGTGATGATACAGACTGAAAATAGAGCTACAGAAAACACCTTATTTTTGTGACACAGGCTGCTCAATGTGCCAGAAACATAAGCATGACCCCATTCAGCTAAAAAATATTAGGATTTGAATGCCCTGGGCCTTAATTTTGATGAAAGACTTTTGCATACCACCAAAAAGAGAAATAATCAGTACTGCCTAGGGTCTGGCATCAGTCAGGCTCAGAATTATTTCTTTGCCAAGGTAAATACCTCTTCCATACCTTGGGATAGGCTGGATGTCTGATGTGTTGGTACTAGAAGAAAATAAAAATTGGGCATGTTTAAACTAAGATGAGAAGTTTGAGTCTTGCATGACAAGGAAAAAGTGCGTATTCTTGTTAACTCTGACAAATCTGTGAAGTCAGATTTGAATCCTCATAAAATGTAAGAAAGAAATAACAATGAAGGGAAAAAGATTATTTTGATGTGTGATTTAGTAGAAGAGGCAGTATTAACACAGGCCATGAACAAATATGATATATTGCACTTTGGCTAGACATATCAGGCACAGATTTAAAGGGAGAAAGGTGGGGGAGTGATTAATTGCTCTTTCCCCACCATGTGCATCACCACACTGGGGGAAATACAGGCACCACAGTCAAGATCATGCCATTACCTTCCAGCTCAGACAACTGGTCCTCAGCACTTGCTCACCTACAGCCCTCACCTCTTCTCTGTCCCAGCACCACACTGCAAAGTGTCTCCTGCTTCAGCTCCACATCCACAGTACAGAAAGGCTTTGTCAGTCCCTTCCATAATGACACAAGTTTCAAAAAAAGCATCCAGAAAGGCATAATTACCCAGCTGTGGCACTACTGTCTTTCCCTATTACAAGACCTGCCTGTATATGGATTGATACACAGGATCTCACACAGAGGCAGAGAACACCTTGAGCCACTGAACCATATGTTCTGCTGGACTCTCCTGCCACCCTCTTGCTTTGCATCCACTCCTGCACAGTCAAAAGGTCTTAGCCTGGCTCACACAAACACAAGCATACATTTGGGATAGAAATCACTGAATCTAGTGAGACTCAAGAGTGAAGAAAACTGAGAAAGGGTCTTACCACTCAGACTGCCCCAATAATTTGGTGGTTCAGTAACACAACTTTTAGTTGTCTTCTAAGTGATGAAGCTTGCATTGCCCATATCACATAACTCAGCCCTTGCCTGTATGTCAGCAGATAGCCAAAGGATGATATTTCACAGCTCTGCAGTAGCTAGACTGACCTTCTGCAAGGCTCTTAACCTTGAACTAATAAGTATTGTCCTTCAAGGGGTAAAACATTTAACTGCAGCTGTTTACTATTTACACAAAGGGACTGACATGTGAGCCTTCCCATCATGCAGTTTGGCCCATGTGAACTCTGTTCAAAAAGAAAGGAGAAAAAAAGTTCAGATTTTATTACATTTGCAACTTTCAGAGGGCAGACTGTCCTCAGCTGTCGCCTGTGAGCTCTTTCTTGAGCTTTGCTCATTGTCAGAGACAATATTAATTTTTTCAGTCGTTTTCTTTTCCATTTATTGTTCAACACCAAACCATGAAAAATGAGCACTGACGTAATGATTGATCATGGAGCTGGGGGTTGAAAGTGAACACTAGAACTGTTGGGCTGTGTATGAAAAGGGTTTGAGTTTTTTTACTTTTTTTTTCCAGATGATAATATATTGTTTGTGAATGGGTTATTTATTAGAGCCATGTGTAGCCTAAAAGGTTTGTAAAGATGATTACTAAAGTATATCCATATGTGGAATGTGTGTGCATATTTGTAAACTTGGTGATTCGTCCAGAATATTTTTTTTAATGTTTGTAGAAAAAAGGTCTCTGAAATTGTGCAGGGCTATTCTTTCTCTTTAATAGCAGGCAACATTTTCAGAACTGTTGTGCTTTGCATAACTTATGCTTTAGTTCTGACATCAGATGCATATGTACTGTTGTATACTTCTAAAATCATGAATAATCTAAATATTTGATAGTCTGGCATCAATCTTAGCAGACAATTGCTTCTTTGCCAGCATTTTTTAGTTTCCAAATACTGTATTAGATGAGATACAGACCTCTTAAGGCATCTGTGTTGGAAGGTAACAAAAACTGGGCACGACTAAACTACTGTCAGAGATCTGAGTGCTTTAAAATCACAACAGAATCTGTCAGAGTTTTTTTTTTTAATTTTAGAATCCCAGAGTACCAGATTTTTCTTAAAGAACATTTGGCCAGCTCACACTCCTGTGACTTCTGGAAATGAAAGTGACAGCTCAGACAACAAACCAATCCTCTTGTTTCCTGCTCCTAACTGGTGGGACTAAATGCAAAGCTGTTCCACTGCCATAAGCAGAGAAATTCGGCAGTAGCCCTGCTGAGGCTGAGAGCAGGACTTTTTCTGTCATATGTTCAAAGACACCCCGAATGTTAACAGGAATGGGTTCTGTTGGATCTGACAGCATTAAATCAGGCTTTTACAAGATCTAAGCATTGTACAAAGAAGAACATCCTGCAGTGCACCTCAGAGACAGGCTGCTATCTATTAATCTCATTTTAAAGGAAATGAGGAAAGTGGCATAGACAGGTGCTCGCTAGCAAAGCACCACAAACATAAAAGGAAATCCATGAGTAGAGAGGAAATGGGCTTGTAACTCAACATTGACAATAGACAACCAGTGGAGAGAAACTCAGGTACTTCTGTATGCAGCTAAGTTCAGGCCCAGGGCTTGGTTGGGACCTTCAGCCTGTGCCGTTGTCTTCAATATTCTCCCCTCATTGCTGTTTGGAGCTGTGCAAATGCACGAGGCTCGTCTCTCCAAGCTGCCCAAAGCAGCCCTAAGCTGTCACTCTGGATTGCCCTGTGAAGTCCATGTCTTGAACTTCTTAGTGAATCTTTCCCAGTACATGTGTAAATTTCAAAGTAAGAAAAGAAGAAGATAAAAGTGAGCTGAGAAAACAGTCTCAGAACCTTTCCATGTAGTTGAGAGTTTATATTTCAGGAAATAGGGATATGATTAAATTAAGCATTTACTTAAGTGCCTTGTTTTATCAAGTCATAAATATTTATTTACAATACTCATATAAATAAAGGCAAGGATCATTTAAATTCATTTTCAGGTTGCCAGAATGCCTCACTGGTTTGGACTTGAATTAAGGAAGATCAAAAAGTCATGTCACAAACCCACCAAATATATGAAATACTGGTTTATTAGAGAAAAAGATCTAGTAAACAGAGCAGTCTGAAACTAAATGAGAAACTTAAAAGGGATTTGGGAAGTCAAACACTGAAGCAATGATTTGCTTCTCATGTTAAAAATAGCATCTCCTTCACATCTCCTTAGGATCAGGATTATTTCAAACAATTCTAGTTTATGAAGACTACTCCATGGAAAAAAATATTTAATATATTAATTTTCCTTTAGGCAGACATTTCAGCTGCAATAATAAACCATACCTGAATTTCATTAATAAATTAGTTTTACATCAAAGCTATGGTTTATTCCCATAAAAAGTTTTGCGTTATAGCCCAATGTGGAAAAAATACTTAAAAATGTAGAAGCATTTAATTCCTAGAATATGCAATAAAAGTCCTTGAAAAAAGTATACAGTGTATTTTCAGTGATGTTTATCTTCAGGTAACTATTATTGTGAGGAGCAATTCAAGTATTTAAATAATTGTATATTTTTTTAGCTGCAAGTTATGAAAATATATAACTAGGTTGTGATTTTTCACCTTTGTCACAACTGGTGTCTAGTTTTGTACCAAGACTTTTATAGAGAAGAAGTGGGAGTGATGGTTGCAATAATTGTGGCTTTGACTGATGCCAGTTTAAATGTCTTCAGAGCTGGCTTGTTTCATTTTGGTCGAAGATCAGCAATGATTACACAGGGTTTAGACCATTACTGAATACTTAAAAATTTCTTACCAGATGTCTGTATGATTGTGTTTTCTAACCTAATGTTTAACTGGGCATCTAATCAGGCTCTAGAATTCTTTGTGTTCACAGAAATGGAAAATAAACTAAATTCATCAAATCAAATCCTTGATGCATCCCATTGCTTGATGTCTTCCAATGTGGAAAATTTACCATTCTATTTCTGTCTTAGATTGTTCTTTCATCTGTCACCATTTACTTTCATAACTTTCTGCTTTGCTAGGGCTCCGTTAAATTCTTTAGATTCTTTAGGCTCATTTTTGTTAAATTATTGCAGCTTGTCCTTTGTACACTATGATGGGCACTTGCACAAGACATATTAGTGGCTACTATACTGTAGTACTTGATAACTGCTCCTCCCCCTGGGCTTTTGTACCTTCTGTATGAACTTTTATTACTCCCTGTTAAATTATGACAGTCCCATTAATGCCTAACAAATATTTTTGTTCTCCTGGAATTGTCATTATATGTTGGTTGTCTCCCAGGTGCTGGTTACGTAGTTCCCAATTTTGCCAATTATCTCAGATGCAGATCTGGCCAAAAATTCTCCGGCATTATGTTAAAGTATTTTCTTGTCTCTTCTACACTGTTTATTGAGTCCCCATTTTTCCTCTTGGCTAGTTGGCCTTGTACGCTTGGGGAGGGGTGTAACAAAGATTATTTTAGATATGTTTTCACAAATTCTGTTAGTGATCCATTCAGATTTACCATTGTTTGAAGTATGAAGCCTAATCACTATATCCATTTCTCCCTTACATACCACTTCTCCAGCACACATGTATGATTTATTTTCTTTGCTTTACTGACAGTTAAAGGGTTTTGGTATTTGAGAAAGTAAGTGTTGGTATTCCAAGTCTTGTGATCATCAAGTATAGATAAGTATTCCTCTGCAGATATTCAGGGAGAGTTATGTTTCTTGCTACCTGAGCTGGTAGGGTTGCAAATATAAATACAGGTTTTGAAACCATGAGCATGCAGTTTCTTCCCATTTCCATTTCAAATTGTATGTGGGATTGTCTGTACCATTACCAGTACCTTTTTCACAACAGATACCAGACCTTTTTTTAGACAGAAGTGGTATCGGGTAAGAAAGATCATTGCATAGTCTCATAATCTGAGTGTTTGCTAAAGCATCATATTCAACATTTCTCAGAAAAATGTACCATCATTAACAAGGTCGCCTTTTGGTATCTACTGCATTACTGGTAGGCTGCCTGTCCTCTTGCTATGTCAGTAGGCAGTCCTTTTTTGCAGAACTGCATCTTCAGCAGAGTAGCAAACACCAAAAGCAATGAAATTCAACACGCATGAGATGCAAAGGTTTTTCCAGTGAATTGCTTTACTTTCAGTGTCTAAGGTGTTGTACTGCACATCTGAACCAAAGTTGTGTGGCCAGGTTTTTGTCCATATACTGGATTGATGAGGACAGATTACTGCAGAAGCTAAAAAGCTTGCAATTTTTAATTCCTGGTTACTACATTGTGATTATTTGCTCTGGCTGGTGGTTTTTTTATGGTCTTGGTCGTCAGTGTGGGTCTTGCTTGGCTGAGTATTAATGGCATAATTTCAGGGCCATTGGAGGGCTGGAGATAAGAGCGAGTGAGACAGAGGAAAGAAGGAACCATCCTAAACCTGTAAGGGATGTGTAGTCACCCACAAGGTGAGGACAAAGGAATGAACTATTTTGCAGTTGTCATCCAAGTAACCACAGAGTGTGAACTTGTACTTGAGCTGCACACACTATTCTAGACACCAGTGTAGGCAACACTCATTTAATTTAATATTAAATTATATTAAACAAATTATATGGACAAAGTGAACATGTCACCAACCTTCCTGAGATGCAAAAAGTTATTAACCCTCTTACTTTTTTCCACATACTCTAGTGCTATAGAAAAAGTCCAAACATCTTTTCTCCACTTTCCCAGCAATAATTATCAAATTCTAGATAAGGGAAAGAGTGTATCAGATCTGAACACAATTCATATACTTAGTGCAATTGCTGGAGGGAAAACTGGAGAACACCTGAATGAATGTTTTATTACTGAACAGAATTCTTTGTCTAACCTGTCAACTACCTGGCTGGGAATCTCTCATTTTGACACAATAACAAGAGAACTAGTTTTACAAATGAATGTTCAGATGCTGAAAAAAGCAAGTCCCAACTCATATGCTCCAAATGTCACCTTTCTGTTTAATAAGGTGCAATTTAGATGCCAGTTCAGTGGAGGTTTCACCACTTGCTTTTTCACTTCCAGTTAAGCATGTCAGCAGGTTGAGTTGTACATACCCTGCAGCTGTGGCAGTCTTCCCTGATAATAGCATAGAAAGGATTAACCACAAACACATTTTAAAATAATTCATCCCCTTGATTGGTTAATTTTCCATTTAAAGTTCTCATTTTATTCATTTGACTTGCTCACCTGGGTTAATACTGCAGTAAGGCATAAAACTAGCTCCTCTGGGAAGTGTGATAATGTAGCTCTCACCATTGCAACACTGTCCCAAGCCACATTTCCCCAAGCTCTGTCACTTCATTTTCAGGAAGTCAGACAACAAAACTGCAAATCTTTTCTTCTAAGCCTGAACAGCCTTCTGAATGTGTCAGATATTTATCAGGTTGCTCCATTCAAGTCTGTAGGATTTGTAGTCTTCTCCAGAAAAATGATCTCACTTGTTCTTTCTGAGGTTGGACTAGGTGTGCATGTGCAATCCCTGCAATTTTAACTGTCAAAGAAGACAGTTGTTGGATATGGGCCCAGCTTTAGAAAAATTAGCTCTTCAATAATTTGTGGTTGCTTATGAAGGTTTGACAGTTCTGCAGCCAAAAACCAGGTTGTGGCCACTTACACAGAGGTGAATGACACAAGAAGCCCCCATCACCCCTGCCTGAGGCATTGAACTGTGCCTCCATACAATGGCAGTCCCAAAGAGCCTTGAAATCAGGCAGTGCTCCTCCCTTAAGGCATCAATTCTTTATCAGCAAAAGAAGTGGAGGTATGGGGGGACTAAGAAAAATATGGGAAAAGCTAAAGATGCTGAGCACAGAGTCAGTTTCTATGCTACCAAATGAAACAGGTCAAAAAGGAGACAGTAACAGTGGCTTGAATCAGTGACTAGAGTCCAGTCAACAAAGAAGCACAAGGAGAAGGTGACAGGTAAGGGATAGAAAGGACCAAAAGTTCAGCATGGACAGTGGGAAGTGACACCAGCCATCTAGGAGACAGAGAAGGACAGTTTAGGGGAGTAGGAGAAGAAATCCCAACCCATTGAGTGACAGACTCTTGGTGACAGAAGCACTTTTCCTGAGGGATTAGTTGATCAATTAGGTAGCTTTACTGCAGCTTTTCTATAGATGGATGAAGCACTAGCCCAAGCTAAATCAATTGCTGACAGAATCTGTGCCCTTCCTCAGGTGTTGGCACACTGTTCCTGAAGGAGAGAGAACTTGTCAGCATTTGGATGAAGCCAATGTCCACCTGTTGCTCTGAGATCTTTCTTTGTTTCAAATATGGCCTTTATTCAGTTTTATTCCTATCTCTCAAACTTTTTTCCTTTTTTCCTTGCACTTCCACTTGCCTGCTGGTTGATCTTGGACATTCTTTTTTTATGTATTTTTATTTTTTTATACCTCAGTTTGTACATCTGTACATTAAGCCTAAAATAACTTGTCTAAGGATGCTCTATCCACTAATATGTGGGAGCTCTGAACTTAGCAGAGAGAAAGCATATTTTAATCAGAGTAAGTTACCTTTATAACAATAAAAACAGTCTTCCAGTGCATTTTCTTTCCATTTGAAATCAATTTTAACTAGTGATACATACAATTCATTAGAGTTGTCACTTATCTACTTTATTGTAGTTTTTACTTAATTTGGCTGCAGAACAATTTGAATAGAATCCAGAGAATACCAAACATTTGGCTTATCATGTCTCTGATGTTGAACAGCCACATTACAGAGGTTGTGCCTAGCCAACTAGGAGATTTCTATAAAAATGACAGGTCCTGACATTTTGAAAAACAAGGTTTGCTTATCTGACAGTAAAATCTCTGGCTCTTACACCCTAAATTGAGGAGGACACTGAATGTCTGAGAAGCATATGTTCCAAGTCAGCTGTCATGAACGAGCAAATATATGGAACAACTTAGGCATTCTTCACACTTTGCAAATGCATAGACACTTATTCTTATTTTTAAGTTTTCCCTTTGCATTCATGTTCAGATAGAAACCTCACCACAAGCCAGGTAATGTGGTACACAATGGGAAAATAGCACTGATTGATTGCAAAAAATGGAAGAAATATTGTGTAATCATATATGGCTTGGAGAAGGAGAAGGCAACATGACTTGGTTTCCATTTCAAATAAATAGTGGAACAATCAAGAAACTGCCAAAGTAAATTAAATCAGCATGGTTGGGAAACCAGCATATTGCTGCTTCAGAGAAGGTTTCTGTCACAAGTTACAGCATCAATGGTGAAAGACACAGATCTTCTGTTTTATTTTTCACTTCCTGAGCAACACTCTGCTCTCTGTTATTCTAACTGACATCTGGAGGAACACCGGTGAGTTCACTCAAATTAGTCATAGTTTAAATTATTGTAAAACAGATCATATTCCTGCCCACTGTCCTTGAACCCCTGAGATATATAAAATGTGTGATGGACTCTTTCTCATAGGAATGTATACACTGATTTAACTCTCCTGGCAGCTTATCAGCTTTAGGAGAGAAGGAAAAAAATCTTTTAACTATGAAAAAGTGATAGAAATAAAGAAGAATTAGTAGCTCTCAATGGAAATTGCAAGAGGTCCCATGGCCATAGCAGAAC
>WEIV01029706.1:30273-182093 GCA_013390005.1 Calyptomena viridis | reverse complement strand
GCTTCTCTACCACATCCATCATCATCCAGGTAACCCTCATGCTGTATAAAAACCCAGCCCCCGCAGAGCTGTGTTATTTGAGTTATTTCATTCAGGTGACTGTTCCAGAGCATTCACCTCAGTAACCTGATATCTTTCAAACACAAAGCATCTGATTCAGACAAATCTGAGAACCAAAGTAAATGAAGCTATACTAAGAAAAAAAAAAAAAATAGAAATATTTTATTTCTTTTATGAGGCTCCTAGCAGGACATTAACAGCAGATTATACCTTTTGTGANGGAGTAATCTGTAATAACGAGTTAAATTGACAAATCAACATCTTTAACAGGAACTGATCCATGCTACAAATGATAAGCAAACATCAGTGGAAACTAAGGCTGAATGGGCTTGTTATTTTCAGTTGCATGTTGTGTAACTCCATAACCAGTTTTCTGATTTCAGGACAACTATCTCAATTTTTCTGTCAATCATACATCCAGGGGCTTTGCATTGTTTCTGGTTAAAGAAGCTTCACACATTATATCACAAATCTCACTTCTGAAGAAATTATGCATTTAAAGGCAGGTACAAAGGACCTCAGCTACAGAGCTCCAAACAGGAGGTTTACATTGAATTAAGGGTGGAAATGGTTTGGGGCCTTCCAGAAGCACCATCTGTTCCTACGGCTGGTCATTGTTTGGATTATTTATGACCATAATTTTAAATTTATCTGGTTAACCTTTGGATAGCCTCCTAAAAAAACTATTGACTCTTTGAGTTTTCAAGGTAATATATTAAGATGCAAGGGTTTAGTGTTATTATTTTATGGAAAGAACCACAAGCCTTTTTATGTAATATATCAATATCTACAAACCCAGGAAATAGCTACACTATCACATGGCAAAGGGAACTGCAATATCACCTATTTGTTGTTCACACCATGACCTACACAAACTGAAATTTCTTCATAAGAAAAAGCAAAGGGCAGCTTTTTTTCAGTGACTCCCCCTCCCACACAGAATCTTTGTGTTACAATTTAACAGAGCAAGAGGAGTTAAATGGGATGAAGCTCCTCCAAAAATAATAGAAAAGAAAAAGGAAATGAGTTTTGAGGATGCATGACTTGCATCAGACTTAAAATGGGTGAAAGGAGAAGAAAAAAAGTCTTTTACATATTAGCCTGTATGACCTCATCCTGAACTATTGGATGTGCTGGAAGTCTTTCCATTTTCCTTGAGAGATCAGGTCCCACAGTTCGAAAATATTTTTCAAAAATAAAAAATGGACAGAATCCTGGTTGGTTTGGCAAACATTCATCAAGGATGGTTCAAATTTAGGTTGAAAATAAGCTAGTAGAAATCAGTATCTGTGGGAAAGGTTTTGTAAGACTGAGGTAGGTTTAGTCAGAGTATAATTACGGTTTTCATGCTCACTAGTTTATGCATGCCAATATATAGACTTCAGAATTAAAGAGCATCAACTTTCATGAATTTGTTTGTATTTAAGGGGCAGAACTCCAGCTAAATGAGAACATTCATGGAATTTATTCTTCAAAAAGGGTGAACCCACAATTTCATGTAGTTTTTGGCTCCTCTTTGTGTTACAGGCTAAAACAAACCCTGAGATTAAAACACCTTACTGTTTAACTTTGGACTTTATGGCTTATGTCCAGTTTTTGTTTAAAATTCACACAGAACTGTACATTAATGTACAAAAGGTACATTAATAAGGATGCTGACAACCGTTAAAAAAAAAAAAAGCCTTTTAAAAAACATACTGCAAGGGAAATGTAGTCTTTTCTTAGCAAAATAAGGATGAATTGAGAAAAAGTTTTTAGCCTTCCTAATAATGTACTGCATTCCTCTTCTCACCAGAGAAAATAGTCTTAAATTATGAAAATCTAAAAAAAGCATTTTTCCTGATTATCTCTTTGCATTCCTCCATCAACAAAAAGTAAATCTGAGAGATTCCAGTACAGCACTGCAATAAACAATAGCCCCAAGTATTTTAGAAGGAACAATGCGTATCTGGTAGAACAAAAGAAAATTAGATTAAGATCTCAAAGAAAAGATAAATTTAGGTCCCCCAGGTAGTACTGCAGAAAGATCTGATTGTTTCATTTGCATGAAAAGGAGCCAAAATGCTGTATACTTAGCAATTTTGTTACTTACCCAAATTCACTTTGGCGTAACCTTTTTAGCAGTCAGTGCAGACAATCAACCACATTATCACGAGCTGCTGAAGTCAAACAGAGCAGAAGTGGTGATCAGGCTAACTTATTTTATTACAGCTGGGAGCTTCCCAAAATGTACTCAATATTGTACTCTGTAGTCATGGAATCTTCCTTTTTATGCTTCTAAACCTATAAAATTAATTTGTCATGGTAGATACAAATCGGAATTTCCATATTCATCTTAAACACTAGCAAACATTAAATTAAATTGTATCAATGTGTATAAACATCTAATAAGAGGGAATAAAGAGGGAGCAAAGCTCTCTGTAAACTACTTACTGACAGAACAAGAGGCAGTGGACACAGATAGAAAAACAGGAAATCTAAACACAAGGAATTTTAATGATACTCTCAGGCACATGGCATTGACTCTTGAGAATGGGGGCAGTTGTACTCACTGATCCTTGTGGGTCACTTCCAGCTCAGCATATTCTGTGATTCTGTGAATTCCTTTTTCACTCCAAGGTTGATCAAACACTGGCACAGGTTGCCCAGAGAGGTTGTGGAGTCTCCATCCTTGAAGATACTCAAAACCTGGATGGACATAATCCTGGGCAGCCAGCTCCAAGTGGCCCTGCTTGAGCAGGGGGCATGGACTAGGCAACCTCCAGAGGTGTCATTCAACCTCAGCCATTCTGTAAAAAGAGGAACTTATCCTATGGCTAGTTCACCTAATTCAGCTCCAATATAAGATTGATGCCACGGTGTTGAAGAATTTGCTCATATTGTAGTTTTTTATTCTAAATAAGATTCCACAAGGACTAAACTGTATTTAATGAACCTTACTAATCACAAACAGGTAAGGTGAGGGGGAAAAATGGAGAGGTTATACATACTCTTTGTCCTTGTGGTTCGTCAGCTTCAAATAATGCATTTGATCCATTGTTAGGTGAATCTTGTGAGACATATTTTTGTTCAGCATCTTGCTGATTTGGTAAGGGAACTGGAAAATATTTTACAGCTTTTCTTATGGTACTGGCATGTATTTCAAAGTTTGCTAAAAAATTAATACAAAACTACTATATATTTTTACATGACTAAATCTTATACTACCGCCTAGTGGCTAAGGTCTGAATGAGTCGCTGTGCAACTCCATTACATTTTATATATCGATGGGTATTTAGTAGTTGTATATGTTATAATATTATTTTCATCCATTTTTAGAAACCGTTTTATGTATACTCTATGTCCACACAGTAACAGTGTTGCCAAAGATAGTGGAGAGCAGTGATATTTCCATGTTCAAGGACACAAATATCCACGTTGAGCACTACTAGTGACTGAGTGCAGTCTTGCTGTCAACAGGACCTCCGTTTTAACATAGTTACAGTTTGAGATAGCGTTACTTTCAAAATGAGCTGTAGGGAAGGACTTCAGCCATGATACTTGAGATATCTATCAGCTGTCATTATTAGAAAGAAGTATTCTTGGGGTAGATTGTATTTAAAATGTCCCATGAAGAGTTTCTCACATCTTCCTGTAGAGCTCTTGTGGCCCAAACATCTTGTGGCTTGGTGGTGAATAGTTTATCTTGCTCAGTTGAACACATCCACATACATTAAGTCTTCAGATATATATTTCCCATTCATTGCAGTAATTCCTGTACCTGGCTAACTTTACAAAATGAAGCCCGTTACTGTATTGAGGTTGAACAAGTAAATCATTTGGGAGTTCCAGGTTTTCCCATTTCTTTCAAACCCCATACCATGGATCCTAGCAGGAATATACGACTTAGTAAAAAATGAGGCTCCTCCAGAAGCTTAGAGGAAAACTCTAGTAGAAAAACTGCTTCTGCAGCTGACAGTGACAACAGCTAGTTGGAGGAAATTATTCCTTCTCAGGAAAATGAGTTTCCAGCTGCTTGCACTGCACAGATTTTGATTCTTGGCATTCTGTATGCCTGCCACAGAAGCTGCTCCTGCTAAACTGTCAGCCCTCTTTGTGAAGGCAGGACTTATGGTGGCATGGAGCACTAGATGTGTGCAAGGAGCACACATTGACTATGTCTGAATTTTTTTTTTAAGCAACATATCTATATGTAGAGCTAGATATATAGAGATAAATTTAAAAGTAGTTGATTTAGGTCTCTTCTCTAGATGCTTCTCTAACTCGAGTCTTGCTGGAAGGAGAAATTTTAACATACAGGTGAGGACAGAAAAAAAAAAGGTCATTTTGTCCACAAGGTGGCACTTGGGCATCGGGCATCTAGGTTTAAAAAATCACCTGAAGGCAAAAATAAACTTCGGGTTATAAGTATATGAGGTGTGAAGTAATATGGAGCAAGTATCTGTCTGTTTCTGGAAATGTAATCTACCCAGATCTTTTCGGGAGAGGTAATTTTGATCTTAATTAAGGGAATGGGATTTCTGTCACTGGCTTAAAAGCGACTTAGCCTCAACTAGGTGGAAGCATTAGGGAAACAGAATCTCTTTGCAATGTGCAGGACAGACTATTTTTCTTCTCTCTGTTTGTTAGAAAAGCTGTATGAGTGATGTAGAGTGATTTATACCTGATTCAACAGCGAGGGGAAATGGAAAAGGTGACAGTCACTGAATGGCACAAACTCAGTTTTGGATGATGACTAAGCCAAACAGGCAGTACAATTCATTCCGCAAGAGCTTCCTGCACTGATGGAAAACACCCAGCTGTAGAATTCATAAACCTTTATTCAGTTTTAATCCAACACACACATTGCCTGAGGTATCTTTTCCACCATACCAGCTGGAAGTTAGGCTGCAGACATTGGTATACTGTAAAGACATTCGTACAGTGTAAATGAGGAATAAAATCATCTGTGGTGAGGGCAGCACAGCTGGAGTTCAGAAACTGTCCTTTTACCAGTTATCTGGGCAACAACCTGCTCAAAGCTGAATGTGTTTTAAACATGTTTTATTCTATTCTGCACAGTCAGCATGATTACGTATGAATATGTTTAGGTAAATGTAGAAGTGTCAGGTGTAAGTGACATGCAATACACTGATGGAAGCTGAAATTCTTTCCCCGGTGGAAGAGATCCACCTCATGTGGTAACAGCCAGTGCACCCCAGTATCCCCAACCAATACAGTCCTAGGACAGACAACTTCATGCCCTACTCCAGACCCTTTCAGTCCTTTCCTTGCCTTCCATAGCAGGTGTCTGACAGTAATGACGTACCCAGAAGCAACAAAGTGAGATCATAGAGAAGAACTGCCAAGGCCTTTGTGTTAGGACAAGATCTGATACTGTCTCAGTTGGTGATTAAGGAATATTGTATTGATGACATGGAACTAAAGAAGAGCTTTCATTTCCTGACTAGCCAGTCCGCATTTTGGTCTTATATTTCTGTTCATTTTCCATCGTGGGTCATTTAGAGCAATTTGTGGTTTGCTACTCTGTTCACTTCCCAGACTTCTCAGAGACTGCTGAAAGTGCTTCAGTATACATTACTTTTGTTAAAATAAGGGAAGTTTCTGTCTTCTTAGTGCAATACATGTACAACTATTGAACATTTCCCGAATCCTGTCTAATGTTGTTCTGCTGAAAAGCTGGTTTTAATGTCAGCAGCTTGTAAGTGAGCTGGGAAAACTGACAAGTGATGATTGTAAGAGCATTTAGAAGAAAACAGTATCTAAGATATCTATTTCTCTTTCTTAGAAACAATAAAAGACTTCTTTCTGTCAATGCACAAAACTGGCTTAAAAGTCTCATTTGCTATGACCAATTTGTTTCCGTTAAGGAAAACTGTTTCCAGGTCATATGCTTAAATCAGCTTTTCTTGGAAGTGCAATTGTGTGGTAATCTACACCAAGCAGTAGGAATCTGCCAGACCCTGTGCCATCACTGGAAACAGACACTGAACTGGAAATGATAGGTCCAATTAGTTTACAGTTGTAGAAACAAGCAGCTCCAATAATAAGCAATTCCCAGAAACATAACAGCATCCCGAAATCATGCTGTTGTTATTTCTGATCTGAAGCACATTTCTAGAATTCTCATTATCAGTTTTAGCTGAGTTGTTAAAGACAAATACTGAAATGAAAATTGAGATTCTTATTTTGCCTCCAGAGAGAAACTTCTCTTAAAATTTGCTCTATCTGCTATACCTTAGAATCTCAAGATGTAGTTACATTATTCTAATTATACAAATGCATTGAAAGTGTTTGAGGGTCTCTGCACAGATGTTCATTGTACATCTCAGAGAAAGATCTTCTGATGTCAAACCCTTCTGCAAAGGAACAGTTTCTAACCTTCTCTTTGCTCTCCTCTCTGCCTCCCTCATACCTTGCTTCCTATTAAGGAAGCCACCCTACTTCTAACTTCTCCCTCAACCCAGATTTAATATTGGAAAGCTTTACAAAAGAAATTAGAGGGAAAAATTTCTTACCTTTACCAAATTAATTCAAAAAAGTACTACAGGAATGGTACTATAAAATTGAGAATGAGACTATACTTCATCGTTGTTGCCATGGTAACCAAAACTAGGACAGTAACCTTTTGTAATTTTTCAGCCTCTACTCCTGATGTGTTGAAGAACTTGGTTCCTGAACAGGAGTCTGATTAACTGCAAAAGACCAATCTCTGAGCCAGGAAAAATAAAAGAAGTTAAATAGTTGAGAGTTTTATGATTGTATCTGCAAAGAGGAAAGACAAAAAAGTCCAGGGATGAGAATGTGCTTCTGCTGAGAAAGGAGGAAGAGGTGACAAAAGAGAGTGAGGATGAGGCTAAGACATGGACATACAGAAACATACTAAGTTGATGAGAAGGAGGCAGACCTCTTCATGTTTTGAGCCTCTTCCTAATGCCACTCAGTGCCAGGATCACAGAGGAACCACAGGAGTCAGACCAATTTCCTTGATATATTTTTGATATATTCTTCCAGGCCTATATATTCCTCTTCCAGACCTCCCTTCAAAGGAAAGAGATCAGTGAACACTTGGTTCCACCTTCAGTCCTGTAACTGCAAATTACAATTTTTTTTTTCACATTTTCCATGACAAGGCAAGGACTAAAAGCAAAGTTTAAGCTTACACACATTTTTTACAAGACTAGAGGTGTATCAGTATTGTGCATTTGTGAGTGCAATACACCAATAAGTCTCATAAGTCTGTATTTTCATCTGCTTTGATCAGTAAAGGTTTCTTATAGTGGTAAGTACTATTTGATTTATATTTTAAAGAATTCAGTGGTGTTTTATAGACTCATGTGTATACCATAGCCATTACTAAATAATTGCATAAAACAATGAAGACTATAGTCAAAGTTCAGTGCAGCTTTTT
Organism: Calyptomena viridis; assembly: GCA_013390005.1. Classification (NCBI taxonomy): domain Eukaryota; kingdom Metazoa; phylum Chordata; class Aves; order Passeriformes; family Eurylaimidae; genus Calyptomena; species Calyptomena viridis. The sequence continues at coordinate 174,622 of WEIV01029706.1, read as the reverse complement.
AGCATGCAGCCTCATCATTTTATACTGTGGTTTGCAGAAGCACCTCTCTCTAAAGTTCATCAAGTCACACAACCTCTCAGCTGACATCAAGAGAAAAAAAGGCAATCAGATGGGAAGGATAGGGAATTCTAGTTGAAAAACTAGGGATAATATAACTTGGTAAGAAATTCAAAATTAAGAAAATAAGCTGGAAAGGCATTGAATTGTACAAATAATTTGAATTTGAATGGGGGTTAGGTTAATTTCCAAATGTAAAAATCAGAAGAATATTTAAGAACATTTCATCATAACCATTTCTTAAAATTTCTGACATTTTATTTCTACATAAATACTTCCAAAATAAAGGATTTTTTGCCTTACACAGTCAGGCTTTGCTGCTTTGGAGCAACACAAGTTCTCACTATTCTTTTGCTTGATCATACTATCACTTACATGACAGTGATGAAACTGACCGGAAATTTCTACAGTCAATGAATTCAGGTTGAGGTTCCATGTGTAGTATTGCAGGTAAAGTAGCTCTGTTTAAATGATGAGTTGCAGTGTCAAAGGCACTGTAATGTCATGTCAGACTTGTGTGACATATGTAGCTTTTAGTGTCAGTTNTCCAAAAAGTCATCGTACACTTTAAACAAAACTTTGGATTCAAAGCAGTCATGGGTTCACCAGCTTGCCTCTTTTTTGACTAGGTGTCTTAATTTAATGAAGGTTTCTCTCTTAAAATCACTGCCCTGAGTTTGTCTAAATTGAATGGCTATTTCAGCACCTGTTAGATCTGCAGAGCTGGTCTGACAGGCTGGTCTCCATAAGATTGGACTGGATTAAGCCGTCCTACTATGAATGTTCCAGGACAACTGTCCAGAGTGGAAACCCCATTAAAAATACTCTTTACTTATTACGTTCTGATATTTTAAGAGTTATAGACTTATGCAGTTTTAGTAATTTAAAAGGGACAAATGAAGACATGAACATGAACATGAAATAGCTTTTAGAAAAGGTTTTCAGTAACTTCCTTTTCCATCGTTTTTCCCCTTGGAATTATTTTCTTTCCTTTTTTTAACAAGCAAAACAGATGTCCAGCACCAGAACAGACTTACAATTCTCTGGAAGCCATAAATTTGCTCCATTCTGTTTGGATGTCTCTTTGAATATGAAGTACAAAAATCCTATGATATTCTAAAAATTAATACTTCAGTTAGTTTTTTTATTAACCACACCAGCTCTCCATAATTAGACAATAAGTCAACTAGGCAGGGTAAAACTTTTTGTTGAATCTAACTGCAATCTTCCTTGAAGCCAAAACATGATTCCTGAGCAGCTGTAAAGACTTAGCAGCTGCTGCTTTACTGTAAGCTCATAATAATGTTTTCTACTTGCTCTCCAAAACTGGTGTGGAAGGAAAAAAAAAGTTAAAAAAATAGTAGTAATTTCAAAGCAGAACTCATTCGGTATTCTCAGTATCTTTGTAGGTAATATTTAGGCCAACTTGCTCAGGAGATAAGGAACAGAAGGCTTGACAGCCATGAAAAGGGATTTGTTCAGGGAGGGTTCCTTCATATGTCAGTTTCTCCTTTCCCACTTACTATGTTTGTCTTTTGTTGCCCCAAGGAGAAATTGTAGCAGCAATAGTAGCTTCTTTGCATTTCTCTAATTAAGTTCTGAGAGGCACCAGATGCTTCCATTTGCAATCTCCCTTTCTCTTACTAAAGTGCAGAGGAGTTAATCATATAGTAGGCTTTAGTTTACTCTGAACCCAGGCTGGGACAGTGTTAATTAAGTCTTGCCATTTAGTTTAAGTATAGCCTGTCATTGCAGCAGGTCTCTGTTGCATTGCTTTATGTTGTTTCTTCAATCCAATAGAAAAATCTCAGATTTTATTACTCTCAGTAGTTTAAATTATTAAAAACTTGATCTGTAATAATTTCTTCTTGTCCAAGAATTAAGTGTTATAATTCGGCCCTTAGGAAGGGCCTGGTTCAGTCACACTGAAATGTAGATAGATAAAGATAGCTAGGGCTTGAAGAACAGCAGGAAAATTTCAAAGGATGATGTTTCATATTAATTTTAACCATATTCAAAGGTTATTTAGGTGCCCAAAGGTACAAGTAGGTGTTCTCTGGGATTTTCACAAACATCTCAGGACACTTTTAAAAATCCCAGTGTTGTATTATCTGCATCCTTAGATGTCTAAACACTCTGACTAGGTTCTTGACTCCTGCATCCTCTCTCCAGGGATATAGCAGTATTAAGCAAGGAAAATGTGAGGCAGCTATTTTGGCATATACCCTGGAAACAGCCAATGTTGTTACCTCTCACAACAGAAATTTTATCCAAACAATCAATGGTGCAACTGGAATGCAGATCACTTCCCAGGTACATCCTCAGGTTGACAAGATGTGGTTTTGATCACTTTAGCTTTTTTCTCACCTCATCTGACTTCTCTGGGAAAGAAATGTGGGTGCACAAGTCACAAGAGACCCCTGGAGCATTCTGAGTAGGTCCCCATTTGAGAGACTTGGGTATTCCATAAACAATGGACCTCAGTCAGGAAAACATATCCTGCTCTACCTTCCTGTCTCATAAGATGACTGTCAGATATTTAGGGGGATCTATTCATGGATGAGCTACAGACCTAGAACTTTATTTAAAGGAACTACTTTACAAATAATTTTTAATAACAAACACATTTGAGGAAAATTTGCTCTGCTTGGGGGCAATTAGCAAAGAAGGATAATCAGATAAATTATCCATTATGAATTATTCACATAATTTCACGGAAAACCTTAAATTAGTGCAGGATGAAAATCCCAAGTTATTACTCCATTCCTTGAAGCACAAGAGTATGTGAGAACTTCAAATAACTAGGCTCTGTTTAAAAAAAAATCAAGTTTAAAGCATATCACTTAGGTCTTTCTGAATCTTTAATAACTCACTTGAATGAACCTTGTCAGATTTGTAGTTACATTAAATTAATTACAGAAAATGAAACTGGGACCACATAAACTGAAGTCACCACCAAGCATAGACTCCTCAGACCTAGCTTGAGTCTTACACACATGCACACACAGACAGAGCTTTCTCACAGGCTACTATTTTCAGAAATATTATCTATTGCCTGGCTAAAAGCAAAACATTAATTGTGTGGGGGTTTTGTCAGTCTTTCTCCCAATGTCTGTTCATCTGTCCACTCTGTGGTGCCAGAAAGGCTTCTCAGTGAAGTACTTTGAGTAAGGCCATCCCTCTTCATTTTATCCTGTCTGCCTCATGGACATATACATTCATTGGTATTTCTTTGAGAATATAGGGTTACTGCAATCGCTTTTGCTTGCCTGGATGCTTGCAATTTTAATTGGGAATTAACATAATCTTTGCCAATTTCAACAAAAAGACCTTTTCTGCTGCCATGTATCTAGCATCCCCTTGGTTCTTTCTGTAGTTAAGTTTTATATACTCAGAATTACTTAAAACCATAATTCATTTGTCCACATGGGATTTAACACACATGCACACACAACCCCCCTGACAGTAACCTACTATTCTGATCTGTCCTTACTTGCACTTGGACAAATGACAGCACATTAAGGAAAGCAAGAGTTTTATTTTAGTCTAACAAATTTTACATTATAAACCCATACTTGTTGAAGTGTCCATTGCCTGAATATCCTTGTCCTCAAAAAAAAAAAAAAAAAAAAAAAAAAAAAAAAAAAAAAAAAAAAACAAACAAAAAAGGCATTTTTTCATGTAAACACAAAGAGATTTTCAGTGGAGGAGAGGAAGCATAATTAAATGTTGGGGATGAGGTCACAGATCCACAGTGTAAAGTTTTCAGCACGAGTGCCTTATTAAGGCACTTTCTCATGCCATTTTTTTCTGTTCCTATGACTCACAGCGTCATGGTTTAGTGACAACAAAACTATTTATGATACTGGGCTAGGAATGATCACAAGCTCTTTGTTGTACTTGTCCAATATGTTTCTCACCAGGCCGAGATCAGGGTTCTCTATGTACCTGCAGCTGTGGGAGGGCAATGGACCAACAGGATGGATGAGGAAGGGAGAGGCAGGGAGGGACTTGTGAAACTGGCGTGGCACTGTAAGGACAAAGCATCATATAAGTAACCCATCAGACTTACTTCAGCTTACATATGAACTGTGTGAACAATCTTATTGCTGTTGGACACTGCAAAAAGAAAAGGCTCTATTCCTATAGAGAACTGCTGGAAGCACAACAGCTTTGTGAGTGGCAGCAAGCAGCACACTGGACCCATGCTTTTAGCATCCTAAAGCAATAACCAAGTAAATAAACACACTGCTGTGAATTTGGACTGTCTCTGCATTTTCAAAGTATTTTTTGCCTGCTCGGAGCTTACGCTGCAGTAGAGTAAATGCTTATAAAAGGCTCATGGCCAGATTAAAAAATAAAAACTCACTTCTCAGGTGGTAGCAAGAAGAAAGCTCATAAATTAAGAAAGATCAGAGCAATAGAATTAAGCAAAATTCAGGTTTTGTTTTGGAAGCCTACTAAACCTAATGGGGTTAGAGATAAATATTGATCATGCAGATAGTCTGTGCAGAAAATCAGGCTCTCATCAAGGATGGTAAATTAACCTAACCTAAAAATAGAATGCAATAAAAAAGAGAAATTTTAGATTTGATATCCAGGGAAGAGCCTTTTGTCAGCTTTTTATATACTGTGAAATAATAGCCAAGGGAAATGGCAGAATTCACTTGAAACATTAAAAAAAAACCTCAACTGGCAAATGCATTAGAAAAGGTACTACAGAAAAATACCCTATGATGCCTCGGAGTGCTCCAAGTGACCTTTTGTAATAGAACTTCTGCATTACTGTTTTGTTTCTCCCTTTCTGAGCCCATATATATGAGCCTATGTATATTTTGCTTTGACCCTTAAATGAGATTGCATGAAACTTATCAACTGTTGGAGAATAGGTATTGCTAGTGTGAGGTGATTTTCAATGTCCTTTTGTCATTATACACAGAAGAAAAAGGAACAAAATTAATTGTTTCATTTCATTTTTATTCAGTGTATATTTTCATGGTTCAAATTCCAATTTCTTCCAGTTCACTTTCAGTGTTGGAAAAGCCATATCTTGTATTTCTTAATACGCTTGAAGGATATAGGGAAATTACAGAATTTAACAGCTTTACTTCAAAAATCCATGTAAGAGCTGCAATGAGCATCATAAGCTGCATGGTCATACTGAACAAATTGTCTAAGAATTTAGAGAATTTACTTATATTAACATCTGGAATATAAAGTAGATAAAACCCATCAGAGAGTTTGAAATGTTCCATTCATCAGTAAATCCATTATACTGTATAAAATCACATTGACCTCTTTCCAGTTATGACAGAAGTTTCCATTAACAGAGGTTTAAAGAATCTGGTTTTTTCCAAGCCTTTTAATATTTAGATGAACTCAGGAGTTTGAAAAGATTCAAGATTAAACTGAGCAGTCAGGAATCTCAGTGAATCTCATACTGAAGTCAGTTACACCTGTTAAATGCATATAAAGACAGGGAGGGCGGGGGAAGAGGGTGGGTTTTTTTTCCTGAAATCCTTAACCACATACTTATTAAAGAAAGTTAGCTGAGTTGCCACTGATAGGAAGTGGCAGATAGCAAGCCAGTGAGAACCTGGACATCCATAGTATCTTATTCCCATCCCTTCTGAGTCCACACAAAGATAAATTTTGTGTTGGCAATAACCTTGAAGGCTTGGTCTGGAGCAGTTGCAGGCATACAGTTGTTGTATCTGTTGAATTGGCTAGTAGATGCTGCCTGATTTTAGGTGAACAGTTGGTGTTCATGCCAGCTTTGTGTCAGATGGGAGAGAGGACACACAGTACCTCCTCTGGTGTAAGACCCGTATACACAGTGCTAACACATCAAGAATGTTTGACCTGTTGGAACCAGGAAGGTGTCTGTGTGCTACATGGCAACAGTCTTTTCAATCTGGAATTAAATGGCCCAAACCCAGTTTTACAGTATCATCACACCGTAGCCTCTGGCAGGCTTCAGCTTTGCCTTCACACCCTCAGGCAGGTAGCTGAGATGAGGCAGTCCTGTGGGCAGGAGCAGCTGACATCCCTGGAGATGGGGCTTACTGCCCCAGCCATGACAGCAGCCTACAGAGGCATTAGTGAAGGCCAGGGACATAGAAATAAAAGTGCAGGATTAATGGGATACGTTCCCCTGGGCAACAAGATCAATATAAGCACTCTGTATGACTTGGCTGCATGTGATCCCTGTGGTAGCAGGCCTTCCTTTGCTGCCTTTGAAATACTGTTCTCACTGTCCTGGCGCCTGGGCTCCGGAAGCCTTTGAACCTCAGACTACCAGAAGCCACAAGAATACTCTTAAGAAGTATCACTGCAGCATTTATTGCGCTTTCCCCAGCACATACTACTGGTTAGAGTGCAGATACCCATCTAGAGGGAGTTTAATCTCACTTACTCCAACTGTGTCTATGTTTTGCAGCCTTGCCTCAGCAGTTTGTTTCAGCAAGGCCAGTGGGTACAGCCAGTCCTGGCTCTGAGTAAAGCTACAGCGTTCAGTCTTCCTCCTGCTGCAAGTACTTCTTTTTCCAAGAAAACCTCCATTAATTACAGATTTTTAGCTTGAAGTTCTGACTCCTTAATGATTCCCAAGTAAAAAAGTTGTGCAAGGTGACCTCTCTTTATTCCTGGGGAGATAGTTTGTCTGTACATGTATTACAAATGAACTACAAGTTGCCCCATGAGAAACAGTTACTGTGCAGAATCTGCCCTTTAACTTGCATCTCTGCAATTTTTTTTTTTTTAATTTTTTTTTTTTTTGTAGCATAGCTTTTTTCCCTATCACTTAAGTCACTCTGGCATTTATGTTGGCATTTTCTGAAAGTATTGCTACTGAGAGAAGGCACCATCAGCTGAAGGTTAGCCATGTTATGAAGGCTTTGGAGGTGGGAAACTTCACTCAGACAGTGATCTTGAAAGGAAAGTTGCTAAGTTGTGGGGATCTCTTTTGATTACATAGATCCTTCAGCTTGTTCTTATGATTAGATTTTTATGAAGCCACCACACACTTGTGAATGTTAGGAAATAATCCTGATTTCAGTGAGACAATGGAGAAACATCAGTCACTCAGAGCAGTTCAACAGCAGCTCAGCTACAGTCATAGACTTGGGCACCAAGGCACAGAGCACATGAAGCCTCAGAAAGTCCATCATAAGAAGAGTTAGAGGTTTTGATGTGATTGTAGCCCTATGAGTGTTTGCTATGAAGGGAAATGGGTTTCTTTGAGGTTGCTGAAGTTGCACAGGCTGCAATGGTAAATGCATTCTAAGAAATCTCAGTGAGATTCCCATTCTTCCCCTGGGTGCTGGGGCTCTTGCCCCAGGAGTGCTTCCCTACATGTAAAGTGCCAGGGATCCAGAGGCAGTTTCAGTGCACTGAGTTGCTCAGTATGTAAAGAAGCAAAGGCTTCCAGCTGCAGGAGGGAGGAGTATTGCTTATTAAGAAATATGATAAGCTTTCTTTCACTACAGAAGCTCCAGAAGAATCTTCATCTACAGAGAGGTCAACATCAAGCCAGTGCGACTGCAGATAAGCAAAGACAAAACCGTAGCACCAGCCAGCACACATTGTAGTACTCCTGGAAGAATAGTTGCTGGTCTCTGACAAGCAGCAAGGATCAGAAGGTGTGCTGTGAGGAGCAGTGGTGGCCTCAGCATAAACTTTTTCTAAAAAAAATTTCTAAAGCACGTTTTTGTGATTCACAAACCAGCGAAGGTTTATGGGTTTAAATGTACTTAAAAGCTCACTGAAAAGGACACCTAATCAGTGCTTTAATGAAGACTTTTTTTTCAGCAGGCATTTACTGCATGTCAGTACTATGTGTGACATTTATTTCTTCACAAATTGCCCACGGAGCAGAGAACTTCAGGGGTGTTTTACAACACTGCTGCTGAGCAGCCACATCATGCACAGAGATATATCACCACAACCCTTGGTGGTGAAGTCCATAGGATTTTTTTCTGGTGTCCAGTAATATTTCATGCCAGCAGGACTGCAGTGGTTTATGGGCACCATTTCAATAGCTGAATATTTCTTCAAGCTTATCCCTGTTCCTAAGAAACACTACTAACAAATAAATGGGTCATGGATGAGAATTCTGGGCAAGCAGCTAGTCAGGTCTTTGGGGCAAACTGCTTTTGGTCACCCTGCACCTCCTGGAGCAGTCAGGGCCAGCTGCTTCATTAGGATGAGGAGTCACAGCCAAGTGGAGCAGTGTGGGCGGACCAGTTGCCCCTTTCCCGAGTGCCCAGTCCCAGCTGTCCCTGTGCTGACCCTCAGCTATTGCAGCCAAACTGAGGGGCCTGGCAACTTCTGTGGCTTGTGTACTCTTTCACACTTATAAAAAATACTTGCTTATAGCCTGAAGGCGTGACTATAGCACAGTACACTGAGTGGTTCTTTGTGATGGTTTTAGGTTTGCTACAACTATTGCTGTTTGTTGCTCAACAATAAAGGAAAAGCAAAGAGCAGGTAGAATTCACTCCAAGTGACAGTGGGACCTACACCCAGCCACTGGAAAGCCATATAACATTAATCCGAATGTCTGATTTCCACAGAATCCTACTGTCATGCAACGGGTTTGCACCTCCAGTAACTCCTTGTGGAAAGAAAACTGAGCCAAGCACACCTGCCACCCATAAAGCATGAACTGACTTCTGGATGAGTAGAAAAGCTGCCTAAAGGTGGTTCCACCACGGCTTGCGAGTTCCATACAGTGAAATCCAGCTGCACTTCCAGGCTCCATCATTCCTGTGCTGTGTTGGGGTGGACAGCATGGATAAGGTGTGCAGGGCTGGCAGGAACGACACCTCTCTACAGAGGTATAGTTGTGCTTGGAGCAGGAACCAAGCACACTGCTGTGCAGTGGCACTTCATTGACACAGAATCAGAGAATCACTTAGCTTGGAAAAGACCTTTAAGACCATCGAGTTTGTTAACTCACCACTGCCAAGTTCACCACTAAACCCGGTCCTCAAATGCCACATCTAGACATCTTTTAAATTCCTCCAGGGATGGTGACTCCACCACTTCCCCGAGCAGCCTGTTCCAATGCCTGACCACCCTTTCAGTGAAGAAATTTTTCCTAATGTGCTATCTAAACCTCCCCTAATCAAGATCTAACCCTCCATACACTAAATCTTATTTTCTGGGTTTGCTGTTGCGTTTCCTTCTTCCTGGTGTGTATTAGTTCCTTTTAAAAAGAGGGGACCTAATCCAGACAGCTTCGGAGGAGCGAGGCCAGTGTTTCCTCTTTCCCGAGGAAGGAACAGCAAATGCCACATCTCACACTGCCAAGAGGCAGCCATCCCTCCCCAGGGACACACCAACAAGGAGTGGTGCTAAAATTAACGCTATAGTAACACCTGGCGCTTCCTGGTTTTAACAAAAGCTTGGGAAATCGGATGTTTGCGTGTTGTCGATTGTTTGGGGTTTTTTGTTTAACTAGCAGCAACCGGCTCTCCGGCCCAGGGCGGGACGCGGCAGCAGGAGGTTCCTGTGAGCCGGCGAGGGGTCTGGGAGGGCGGCCCGCGGCTCCGGAGCTGCCGCGCCGACAGGCAGCAGAAAACCGTGAACGCCTTTTGATTCCTCTGCCGGATGAGCCGCTCCCGGGTAACGCTCCACTGCGGCGGGGCTTATGCAACCCAGCCGAGCTGCGTGGGGCTGCCCACGCGTGATGCTGGAGTGTCCCCCCAGGGGGAGCCCGTCTGGCCCTCCTCCTTCCCTCCGGGACGCTTAGTCCGTCTGGAAGAAGGTGGGAGCAGATGTACAAGGGTGGTCCCTGCACGGCATCCACGTGTGTCTTCGCTGGGAACAGCCGGGGTGCTCTTGCCATCCCCGGAATTACCCAGTAGTTCAGCTCTTGTGTTCGTTCAGTTGAGTATTACTTGGAAAATTTAATATTTTGTAGTTGGAGAAAAACTCCAACTATTTTGTTTTGTGGGTTTGGCTTTTTTTTGTTGGTTTGGGGTTTCGGGGTAGGTTTTGGTGGGGTTTTTTTGTTGTTTGGTTTTTTTGCCTGCTTTTTTCAGCATTTATGTGTTTATGACATGGAAACAGGTTTGTTACTTAGGGAATGAAAGGACGCGTTTCCCTATTGTTAACTGTAAACTGGCTTTCCGCGCACTCTTTGTTTTGCAGACAGCATCGTCCTGGTGTTTAGACAAAGGCAGTGCTCTTAATGCACCTTTGTTGATGTTTCATTTAAAGAAAATAAAAACACAGCTTTTTTCATACACAATAGTAAAATGTAATGATCTGCTCTGAAATGCATTGGCCTTGATGATTGCACAGGGGCAAACAGAGCTGCAGGAGCGCATCCCAAAGTAATTTCCAGATGTTTTTGGTTTTGTTAATAACTTTCGTTGAAAATTCTTATGAGGTACTCTGCACTTAACCGTAAGCGAGCCCTTTCACAGCTAAAGTAGTTTCATATTTAAAAGCGTCTCGTAGTACTTGCCGGACTTTACATCTGGAAATATGCCACTCTGAAAGGTGCTGGTACTCGCTCACCATTTACATAAGTCAGGGACAAGAAGATGCACTTTCTCTAGAAAAATGGTGCAGAGCAGAGCACATACCTGAATGTAGTGTGAGGACAGATTTACAAGAGAGGCTCAGCAGTTCCCCTCTCTGTGTCCATAAGCCCTCCTGAAGGATATCACAAAAGGAGAGTCAGGAATACTTGCTGGTCCGGTTGCTGTCTTCCCTGGAAGGAGAGGCTAAAAAGTTGCATCATCTCATCTCATCTGTTACCGCTCTCAAGCTCCTTGTGACTCTTCACGAAGGAGGTTGCTCCCTGCAGGTTACCACTCCTTAGTGACGGGTGTGTTGTGGTTTCTAGGGAATGGTGCTGAACAACTGCCTTCCAATATTGCCTAAACACATTTAAAATTAAGTTAGTAAAGGTACTGCTTGGGTGGCCGCAGGCACACTTGGCTGAGAAACTCTCTTTCCACTTTTCTGAGATACGAGTAGTGATCCTGGCCCTTTCTGACAAGTTAAGGCATAATGATAGGCTAACAAGGCAGAAATTTTAAATAGGCCACAAGGAAGGAGGAGAAAATCTTATTCTGTTTCCTGGGAATGTTTCACTGTCATAGCATAGAATAGTTTTTCTGCACACTGAGGTGCCGGCAGCTGGGCAAATAATAAACTAGATGTAGAAATATCACTTGCCTTTATTAAATATACATAGAAAATGTGAGTATTGTATAAAATAACAGTAAAAAATAATAATTTGATAAATAGGCATATTTTGTTTTTATGTGTCGGGAAGACGAAAGCTAGATGAAGAGTTGGTGGTACATACACTTGCTGCAAACTTTTACAGAAAGCACAGATTCTCTTGTTCAAGAGAACAGACATGTAGGTCGATTTGGGGAGGCTCCTGTGTCAGCAAGCCTAGTCTTGTGCTATAGTTTTTTTGCTTTCATGAATGTGTCAGTATATAAATAATCAATTCCCCCTAACCCTTTTGCTCTCGTGGAGGGGCTGTTGCTGAACACTGCCGTTCCAGACTCCTTACTGGAGTCCCTTGTCAAGGCTCAACACTGCTGCTGTGTTTGCTGAGGGTGTTAACACAGACTCTGGTCCTCAGCTTATGTTTTCATGTTTGCTCCTGGAGTATAAATACCGTAGTGGTATGCATGGTGCTAAAGAAAGGAGTCAAAATCTGCTCTGATGCTGGTGTAAATTCTTACTTCTCTCAGCTATGAAGTGTGAAGTAAAGCCTATGTGAGAGCAAATCCTTTGCCTTTTTTGAAGGGATTTTTTAGGTGGGGATCTGGGGCTGTAAACCTGTGTATAATTAGGTTTTTCCCATTTCCTCCAAAATAAACTCAGTTTGTGTAAGGTCATATCCTGTAACATAACATAAACATAAAGCTAAAAGAATACCTTCCTGAAAAGCAGGACCTAAATATAATTAATACACCATATAGTATTTTTTAAGAGTGAGTACTCTGTAGGAAATGTCTGTTTATTTAATGCCAAACCCTCTTGCTTTAATTTTTTTATTGAAGCTTGTTACTGCATCAGCAAGGACATGCTTAATGAAATTATTGACAGGTACATTTTTTAAAAAATAGAAGGATATGTAACTAAATTTTGTACATAGCCTTTGGAATTCATTATTATGATAGACTGGAATTACTTCATTGACTAGATTTGAAAGCTGAACTGGATAATAATTTGATTAATATCCTTTGCAGGTTTGCATGCAAAGATGAAAATAATTACACTTACTTTAGTCTTCAAAGCACTGTAGAACCTGGGGTTTTTCCCACCTCTCCTTTATTGTACTGCTGGGGTTCACAAGTGGTACATGAAGGCACCAAAAGATTTAGCTGTTCCTGAAGCCATGGGAGGAGGTTGCTGCGTTTACCTGCAAGTTCACAATTTTTTCCTAAATGTTGATAGTTGTTAGTCAGACACACAAGTTGTCCTGTATTTTCAACATCACTACAGATAAAGATCAAATCTCCTTCCCTAACCCACTTTCTAAAATAGGTTAGCCACTGTCACATTACTGTAGTTTAAATCTCATCAACACCTATAAATTAAGCCATGAAATAAGAATAGAAGAGTATGAGTGTGTAATAATAAAAGGTGATGCAAAACTCCTGCACTTGTGTCACCTGCATCTCACACATGCCATACAGCAGGGCATGAGGTGGTATTAGTGGGAGACACAGCACCTGCTCCTTCTGTAGGGACTTTGAAGCCAAACTGTGTGTCACAGCAGAGTTCCTGAAAGCTGTGGCTTCCTTCTGTACTGAGAACTGTCTGTCTAGGCAGTAATGGGGTTTAATCTCTCGTAATTGAAGTTGAAGGCAATGGCAAAATTCCCAGTTCAGTGAGACCAGGATCTCACACTGATTTTGGACACATCGACTCCAAAGTGCTGTTAAAGTGTAAAACCAATGCTTCTAGAAGACGTCTAAGTGCAGAGTTAACATGCAATACATGTATTTGCAAGATGATTAAATTAGCTTAAACAATCACCTTGCCATTAACCTCAGCTTGTGACGCTTTGGGATGTTTTATTAAGTTTAACAGTGTTTAACAAACTGTTTTTAGCAGTTTATCTCTGTAAGTGGAGTATTTTATCTTCTAAAAGCTGGCTTCAGATTTAGAGGTGCTACAAAAGGGCTTTGGTGTTTTTCATTTAAGAATTCTCTTGAGAAGGTTTTGAGAAGTTTTGAGAAGGCGTCTTAACAAAGTTCAAGTCCTGAACTTTTTGTATGAGTTTCCAATATCACTACTGTTTCCCCAGCATGGGAAGAATGAGCAGAAACAGAACTAGAGGATAATATCGACAGACTTGTGGTATCCTTTGTGTAAATGCTTTGTTGTTTATCAAACTGTAGGGTGGATGTGTGCTGTGTTGCCTGAAATAGTATAATTTCAATCATAAGTCAGTAGAGGCCAAGAATATTTTAAGGTGCACTTGTATATGTGGAAACTGTGGTGCCTAAGGCTAGAAACCTATTTCTAATTTATTCCACACTGAGATGATCTGAAAATTGAAGGTTTCTCCTGCTTGCCATCATTGGGATTTGTTTCCAAAAATAGTCGTACCTGACAGGGAAGGCTTTATCCCAAATTTGTTCTGGCTCTCCAAATAATTTAACTCTCCTGCAGAGGTTCATAGCTACAAAATAATATGTATAGCTTTTTAAGATAATAACTTTCTAAAAAGCATTAGTGGGTTTTCTGGGGCTTGGCAGTATTTAAAGAAAAAAAACTCCAACCCTTCAAATGTAACTGTAGCACCTACAATAGGCTTGAATGATGTGAAGATTCAATTTTCTTAAAGAAAAAAGTCTTCTGGAGGTAGAAGCAAATAGAAATATCCTCTCTTTAAAAGGCAAAATTAACAGCTGTTGCTTTTCAGCAAGCCGGCGCATTAATACCACGCTGAATGTACAGAGACTGCAAGCCTTTTGCTGGGTCAAGCTGACCAGTTTTAGTGGGGGAACCCTGATAAATATAATCCTATGGAAATTGTGTTTCAGTGTAAGGAAAAGATGGATTAGATATTGCATTTGATCTGGTCTCTCTGTAAAATTGTAGTGTGGATGGGATCATTAGAAGGACAGTAGTAGGAGAATAAGGAAGAGTGTAAACACCATCCTAAAATGGGAGAGAGAGGCAGTAGATCTTAATGTGTGTGCAAGGAGGTTTCCTCTCCCACAGACCCTCCTGTTCTGAGTTCCTGTCTTTTTACACTTTCTTGTCTGGCTCTGTATTAGTGGGGAAACTTACTCCTGAAATTATGGGACTCCAACATGTAATTTTCTGTTTATCGAGGGAAGCCTCTATTCCTCTAGAAGCCATTTCTGCTCCTCCCATGCACATGTTAAGTACCAGAAAAAACCTTTCCATCTCCTGAAAACAAAACCTTTCCTGGTAATTTGAAGTTTGTTTCAGCTACTGTTGATTCTAAACTTGAGTTGCTGTAAAAGCTGACTAAAGGGAATGCAGCGCTGTTGCTTTTCTTATGTTATTGCTTGTTTCTATAGAAACATCTTGTCTTAATTTTATAAATGATGTCTAGATTCTTGTTGAAAATGAATGGTAATGCAATCTTTGGTTTGGAATCTTTTATTTAAACTTCCTCTAAGTATGTCACTTTTATTGGTAGCTGCTATAAAGTGTGAAAAACAGAGTCCACTCCTCTGTTTCTTTAGAAGGAATTTATTCGGGGACAAAGTCAGCAAAGCAAAGCGGCGCCGGGTGTCTAACAGAGTTTGAGCACACCTGCTTTGGGGTTTTCTTCAGTTTTTTATACAGTCTAGGGTATACATATTCATAGGATTTTAACATATTCATTAGCTCATTTCCATTTTCCACCCCTTTTTAGAGCATGCCCCGTTTCTTTAGGCGGGCCCCCTTTAATTTTGTTTATCAGGTAAAAGCAACCTAGGGCAGTCCTTTCATTTGTTATCTTTGCAACTTTTGCTAGGTTCACTCCTCCCGACGTCTCCTGTTATCTTCCTCCAGGAGTCTGTTATCTTTTTTAACTTCTTTTCTTCTTAGCTGGTCTTACCCTTCTTGGATCCTGGATCTGTTATCTCTTCACTTGCACCCTTAGGTTCCTTATTTTGGGGGGGGCCCCTTTTACCTTTAAAATATGTTCTTAAAGCAAAAAGAGGTATATCTAAAGAAAATATTCAAGTATCTTAATGACGGGGTATATGTAAAAACACTCCAGCACCTTAATAACATGAGGTATATATAAAAAAATATTCAAGCACCTTAATAACATGAGGTATATGTAAAAATATTCAAGTATTTTAATAACAAGAGGTATATAACAGGAGGTATATTTAAAACTTCACCAGAAAGCTTACAGGAGTATTTCTATGAAAAAAAGTCAGTTTTAAACAACATAAACCTTAACAAGAAGCATTTTTCTATATAAGCTAACTGAAGTATTTCTATAACCTATATGCGAAAGCCAAAAAAAAGAATTTATTCGCTCATTTTTTACAAAAGTACTTTTGGTATGAAGATTTTTTTCTAGTTTTTTTGCATTTGCTTCTTTTTCCTTTTTAGTTAAAAAACTAAACTTAGTTGTTTCCTATCTTGTTTTTCATCTGGAAGTGAGGTATGATTTTTTTTCTTCTCATTTCCTAATCTATTAATCTTTTCATACTTAAATTTATCAGATTAAAATTAGCCTAGAGGAAAGAACCTCATTTGTTGGGTTTTTTCCTCCAGACAGTTGAAATTAATTTTGTTGTTTCAATAGTCTGTTGGCTGAATATCAATATCTTTTTACTGCTTATATTCACGAGGTTAAATACTAATTGTTAGTTTTATGCTAGTAAAGGATACAAAGGGATACCATTCTCTTCATACTGTAGTAGAAGAGGAAGAAAATTAGAAACATTTTCAATAAAATTATCTGCCCTTCTTGAGCAAATTTCACTTTATTTTAATTAAACATAAGATTTCTTTAAAGGATAGGAAAGGGTGAAATCCTGGTCACATGCCAGGTGTTACTAGTAATGAAACTGTCTCTTTTGCATATGTGGAGGAGCAGGAGGCAGAAAGCCCGAACCCGCCCCAACCCATGGGTTCTGTGCCGGTGCCCTGCGGTGGGGTTTTAATGTCTTTTGGAGAAAGAGGCCACCTGAGAACTCACTGATCACTGCAAATGTCCAAAACCTGGCCGTGGCAATACACTGGGCAGTCAGATGGCTGAGTACCTGCAAGACAGGGTGATTTGTTCCTCTGGGACTTACTGGTTACCCAGCTAGCAAATAATTTGTAGCTGCGTATTGGCTGGTTTGTGTCCCTGTCTGCACCCAGCAGAACTTGGTCTCTTATTTTGGAGGGGAGGGAACTTGTGGCTTCTTTCATCCTGGTCTCTGTCATCTGCTCACTTTCTTCTTGTATTTTTCTTAAGAGTGGTCCCAAAGTATTTTCAGTTTCAGTTTGCATCCTCTAAAAACAGATGACTCTGTGAGGCACTCTTTTCTGAACGTTAATGTCCCGACTTTCAAAAATACAGGAGTATTTTTCAGTAAGTAAGCACGTTCTCTAAGTCATATCTCATTGGCTCTTTTGGTGTTTTAAGTTTCTGTGGGCTTCAGCTAGCAGACACACCACCTGTTCCTTGGAGTAAAAATAACCACAACTGGAGTAAAATAGATAGTGAGCAGTTAAATACTGCAGAGGAAACTTTTTACTTGGAAAAAAAGTGAAATGTGCATGTGGGTATGTAAATGTCCCTGCGTTTTCTTTATTACAATTTCTTTTTTTAACATTTCATTTACATGTTGTTAAACACATGTTTTCTACAAAACTCAAAAGAGAGTTCTTTTCTATGTAATTTGGAAATAATTCTCTTAAATATGCCATTCTTTTTCTTTCTTTTATAACTACACATGTGACAAATTGTCATCTGAGGCATGTCAAATAATTTGGAGATGCTGCTGGTTTCCAGTGTTGAAGATGGACATTGTGTATACCTTTGTGTCCTCACTCTACCTTCTTTGCCCAGCAGCACTTTTTTTGACTGTAAAATAACAAGGTTTTACATGGAGAGTAGTTATTTTCCCAATCCATTGGACTTTTCTCCTCCATTGTTGGAGTTCACGCTTGTCTAATGCCCTTTCAGGCAGTTGATAAAAAAAAAAAAAAGAAAGTTATAGAGTTGTACTCAGCCTGGTGCTATTGTTGATGTGGGATGGGAATTTTTCAAGTTATCTGAGGGAAGGAAGACTGTTGAGGTTTCTTCAATTCATTACTCATGGATCTTGTACCTTCAGAGTAGTTGAATGGATTTTTATTTTCTTCTTCTAACAAAATATCTTGCATCTTCAAGTGCAGCAGGTTCCTTATGTTCATCTACTCCCTGCTCCCACAGAACAAAGGCTGTGAACAAAGAACAAACTTTACCCAATTACTTCACTCAAGTCAGTTACTTGGGGTTTTTTACACACACACACAAAATCCCAAAGTAAATATGCCACCACAAGATCTTTAGACTAAGTGTGGAAACTGTAGACCACCCATTGCTTCAGCAGGTGAAATGCCCGAAAGACACTAACTATACCTGTTCTCCCCACAGCTAGGGCAGTGGTGAGGTTACAGGACTGAGATTCATTGTGGTTACTTTACAGCTGTTCAATCCTCTCAGCAAAAAAAAAAAAATAAACGTGACATCTGTGCTCCCATGCTCTTTTTGATTAGCCACAGGAAAATAACTTCCCAAGTGGCTGGGTTCTTGTCCCCTTCAGATCCATTTGTGTTCTTAATCCTCCAAGGGCTTGGAAGACTTATTTGTCTTGGTGTGATCTGCAGATGGTCTGGGGCAGGAACTGTGTGCTTGCAGCAATTTGAGAGGAAAAGACCTTACACTGGCTACATTACCCTTAGGAGATGCAGACAGGGATCAGTCTTAAGCCATTGTGAAAAGTTCAGTGCTAACTTTATCCTGTTAGCATATGACTCATTGCAAAGATTGCTTCTTTCCGAAGGGAGGATGTTCTGATGGGTTCTCATGTTTCTCTGCATGGTCAAAAACCCCCTTTGATAGGAAGGGAGTAAGCAAGAAAAAGATCCTCCTGTGAGACTGATGTGGAGTGGCCTCTGCTCATGACATACTGTGTGTTTTCCTGAATTTATGAAGCAGTGAGTTTGAGTGAATGTGGTGGAAGTTCGCCATAAGCAAGGGTAGTTAGTGGTCAAAACACAGGGAATTTTGTTGAGGACAAACGTAAGTGGTACAGCCACAAGCGGATGTTAGTTGGGTTCAGTAGGATGAGTTGACTTTACCTTCTCTGTTTTAAAACTAGTTGAGGAAAACATTCAGTTATATGGGGGATTTTTTTCAGAAGCACTTCAGGGATATAGGAGCATCAGCTGTGCTGGAACCAGTCAGAACTTGGGCTTAGTATCTCCTCCTAGAGCTTCATTCAGACAAAAAGTGATTCTACAGCATCCTACCTCACATCTGAGAGGACAAGTCATGATTCTCCTTAAAGCATCAAAGCCCTTAAGTCATTTTGCCATAACAGCTGGGAAAATTTAGTTACAATGTTCCCATATAAAAGTTTTTCAGAGTTTGTGGAAAAGTTCTGACTTTTTCAAGTTCTGACTTTCTGCAGTGAACAGTGGGAGACTGCAGACAATGGCTTTGCTGATGCAAATGTGCCATTTTGAGTAGGGAGAGAAATTTTATACCAAACATCTGAAAAGACAAGAGGAAATGGGGTGCGTGATTGGAACCTTCAGGTACTAGTGGGCTTGTGAAGGACAGTGTTTGTGTATGCTGAGCAATGGAGCAGATCAGATGCTTCCCCTTTTGTTCCATATGATAACTCTGTTTTTAACTTTAAGTAAAAACATAGAAACCAAATATGAAATCAAGTATGGAGCACTGTGTCCAGCTCTGGAGCCCGCAGCACAGGAGAGACATGGACCTGCCGGTGTGAGTCCAGAGGAGGGCCATGAAGATGCTCAGAGGGCTGGAGCACCTCTCCTGTGAAGACAGGCTGAGGGAGCTGGGGCTTTTCAGCCTGCAGAAGAAGATGTTCCAGGTAGACTGTACACCACCTTCCAATACCTAAAGGAGGCTACAGGATATTTGGAGAGGGACTTTTTACAAGGGCATGCAGGGATAGGACAAGGGGAATGACTGCAAGCTGGCAGAGGGTAGATTCAGACTAGGTGATCCCAGTAAGTATAAATTAATTTTACATCAAAGTGATTTTA
The DNA here is from genome assembly GCA_013390005.1 of Calyptomena viridis. Taxonomy (NCBI): domain Eukaryota; kingdom Metazoa; phylum Chordata; class Aves; order Passeriformes; family Eurylaimidae; genus Calyptomena; species Calyptomena viridis. Next base: position 155,320 of record WEIV01029706.1, on the reverse strand, counting down.
ATTTAAATTACAGTCAGAAGTAATTCATTACAGTCATTTGATAAGAAACATAAGGTTAGGAAACAAATGCAATCAATGTTTCTAATACATTCTGGTTTAGATTTATTCACTCAGGAAAGTTCCATTCTCCTTTATCCTTCAGGAAAATACCATATATGTGTATTTGATGTCTTTCAGCCAGTTGGAGGAAGGAGGAGAGAGAAGCTGAGAACTGTGCCTCTCTTGAAAGAGAGATTTTCAGTGCATTAGTCTATATCCATCTAGATCTCTGGCTGCACTTCTGTTCTCCAGTCCCTTTGAATTTCTTCATCGCTCCTATGTTTCAAAGAGTGAGGAAAGGCAAACAAAATAGTGCAGATGAAGTATCTCTCTCTTACATTTCCCCTGCAATGTGGCAGATGAAGTCTAGGGATGTCCCCTGCAAAGCACATGTTAGCTATGAGAAGAGCTGCTGGGAAGGCCTGGGAAAGCATGCTTTCTCTGGGGCTAGTTGCAGGTAAAAGAAATTCCCTCACACAAAAGATTCTTAAAAGTGATGAAGCTGAGGCTGGGTTGTTGATTTTTAAAACTAGCAACTTTGAAACAGAAACTTCTTTTTCTTCTAAATGAGGAAGCTCTGTTTTGTAGGGGCATGATGGTGCAGGTGCTCGGAATGGGTACATTTCTCTCTTGTTTCTTCTGTTATGGTAGTGTCTAGCTTCAGGCTGATTCAGGAAGATTTAGTATGAAAATAGCCGTATGAAAATAGCTCTATAAAAATTGAGTCATCTGGGAACAGCCAATTTCTAAAAATGTTTAGAAAAGTAGTTTTGGGGGGAAAAATGTATTTGGTTCTGAGGGTTTGAGAGCTACTGGCACATATATGGGATTGCCTGCCATTTTACTGTTGCCCTGAAAATTAGTGAGAGAAATTCTAGCTGCAATGTTAAAGCTTATTTAATATTCTTTAGCAGTTTGGAGTATTGGAATGTTACTGGCATTTGCCCTAATGGCTCTATTTTAGCTACACCTCCAAAGAAACATATTTGTTCAGCATACTATTATGCAATAGTAAAGAAAAATATGCCATTAGTGTTTCATGGCTGGTCATCTGTTTTCAGCTTCACTTGCTTTTTGCTGAGTTGCCTGAAGCAAGATATACTCAGCCTGCATTAACTGAAGCAGACTTTGAAGTCTTGTGAATTTCTACAATAATTTTGAAAGGTTTTGTAAGATATTGAAGATATTTGGAAAAATTTGACACTTGTTCTGTAATTAAAAACACACTTGTCAGTCTCTGTGCCTGGAAGCTACCTTTGTGTAATTGCTTTAGGAATTCATGAATCTACCCTTGTTTGAGAAGGTGAGGTAAATAAAAATTCAAAAAAGACCTGGACTGCCTAAGTGAGGTGGAACTTACTCTGTAACCTGCTTCAGAGACTGCGTGCAACTCCTTGCTGTTATCTTATAAAAGCAGAATGGGGCTGCACGTGAAATCCCATGTCCTGCAGTTGCCTCATGCCAGGAGGGATGTCAGTGTGGTCACATAGTTAATCGTGCTTAGCCCGGTGATAGGGATCTTGCAGGGGAACTCCAGTGTTCCTGCTGGCGGCCTCCTGCCCGGCGCTGCTCTGCGCTTGCTCTTTGCGAAGCCTTACAGGACGTTGCCGAGTACCAGTGACAATCCAGGGGCAAGAAAGTGATGTATTTGTTTTCCCTCTCCTATTGCACTGGCCACTGGCTACTTTGCTAGAAAATGTAGTGATTTCTCCTGCAGACTGTTTCTCCCAGAAGCGATCTTTGCACCACTTGACACGAGCTGTGCTTTGATTGCCTCTGCTGTCATCCCATAGACATATGCTCCCTGTGTATGCAGGAAGCAAATATATTTTCCCTTCCCAGCACATCCTTTCTCTTTTCCCTAGCTGTCGTGGTCAATATACCACTTAGGCTAAGAGTCTGTTTGTCTCTCTGTGCTCTTTGGGAGTGGAGAGATGAGAGTTCCTGAATTAGCATTGTGTTCCCAGCCCTGCCAGATCTGCAGAGGCTCACAAGAGGCTCTGCCTTTCTGGAAGAGTCTAATCTTGAAGCACTGGAATTAACAATGAGTCAATATTTATTTGAATTAAATAAAGCACAGTTAAAGCCAAAATGCTGAAAACTGAGGTTTCAACATCCAGTAAGAAGGAAATGATCTGGGCTTGTAATGCAGGCTGAAACAAGGCAAGGGCGAGGCTGGCTGTATGTAACCTCCAGTACTGCAGTTGTCCACACTCAGGCTCTTCTGTAGAATCTCAGAAAGAGTCTGCACAATATTAATTATGAATTAGTAATGAACACATTACTATTTAGGCTTCCTACACCCCTCCCTTTCTGGGATTTTGTACTGAAGCTTAAACCATACTCTTTATGGATGAGTAAATAAAAAAATATCCAGGCACTCTTAGCTGAGGGACTCTTGGCGTTTTGTTGTTTTTGTTTTTTTTTTTCAGTAGCAGCTGTGGAACTTTACCCAGCCTTCACTCACCCAGCAGGTTCTGCATCCTGACCTAAATTCTGGCCTAGAGAAAACAATATTGTCTTCCTTTAGTCTTTGCTGGACGTTCTTCTGTGGGAATGGGAATTAATTTTATTATTTGCTTTATAATGGAGAGCGTGGCACTGCTGTGGGAAAGAATTTCTGTTTCTATACCAAGATCGTGCCATGTAACAGACGACACAATAGCTTTCATCCTTGAAGACGGAACATGTTTGCTTTGAGTCTGGGAGTAGACTAATTGCACATAGTTTGCAGGCAATTTGTAGGACCCATTGATCAGTTGACTGAAATATTGATGAGTACCTGCTGCATATGTTTTCATTGCTTGGTAATGGAAGCGTTAGGAGACTTGTGTTTGTCATCTTTAAAGCGTGTTTGACCTGTCATACCCTAACACAAAGCAAATAAGGTTTTGTGCAAAGGATCTCTGGACACTGGGAAAGCAGAGATATTAAGCTCTAATCTAGTTGCAATTTATATGTTGAAACATTCACATTTTCTGAAGCGATATTTAACTGTGACATCATCCTAAGATGGGCTTCTGCTTTCCTACACATTTACTCCACCATTTTTCATTTTGCAAAAAGTCCAGAATTGTTTCCCCTCCCCTGTGTTTTTTTGTACCACCACTTTGCATCTCTGTAGTCCTTAGGTCTGTCTTCCTTTGTGCAACTTGCATTACTTCCTATACTAACATCAGGGTAGATGTTTGTCACCTTTTTGGCCGAGTCCTGTGCCCTTCTTTCAGCAGCAATAGTAGCCCTTCAGTTTGCAATGCTTCAGTGTGAAATACTTCATAGTTCATGTTTAATAGTTTTGTATCGTTCTTGTGTTTCTGAAGGTATTCTGGAAATAATTTACAACAAATCTACTGCAACCAAATCCCCTCTCTGAAATTACAGGCATTTCATTCCTTTTTGGTTGTACTGACAACCACAGACAGGCTGCATAGGCAGGTAAGATGTATGACCTACAGGAGAGCTTTATCCCTCTAGAGTGGCATGTGGACAGGACACAGGATATCATAAGTTTGTAGCACTACTTCAGTGTCCCAAGTTTGGACAAGTGACATCTTTAACATTGTGCCAAAGTCACAAGCTTTGTAGCATTTTCAATATCTTGATTTAAGGACTAGATTTATTACATGTTTATCTTAGTTTTATGCATTCAAATAGAAATGGATGAGATTTGTTCAGAGTCACAGTAATAAGATTGTAAAACGTATTTTCTCATTTTGTCTTCTGTCCACAGGTCCAACAAGAACGAAGGAACCACACTGCAGAACCTGTAGTAGATGACTATAAAAAGATGGGGACTCTCTTCGGCGAACTAAACAAAAGCCTTATCAGAATAGGCTTCACAAGGATGTACTTTGGAGAACGAATAGTAGAACCTGTAATAATTATATTCTTCTGGGTTATGCTCTGGTTTCTTGGCCTTCAAGCTCTTGGACTGGTTGCTGTTCTGTGCCTTGTCATTATTTATGTACAACAGTAAAATTTTATATATACTGTTCACATTAGGTATTTCAACAGTAAAATTTTATAGCTACTGTTCAGATTATGTATTTCAACACTGTCGCTGTGTCAGTGGATTTATGTGTTTTAAGTAAATGGGTGGCATATCAAAAGCTGCAATGCTTCAAATTGCTGAACTTCCAACATTTGAAGTGAAGGGGACTAACATTATGCGTTTTAAGCCAAATCAGCAGTGCCCTACTGCATCTTTGCTGGGGGGAAAAATGGAGTTGTTTGTAATATGATGTTGTCAAATGTACTGTTTTCTGCACTCTTGGGGCCTTAGTCTAAGGATTGGCTTTTTGTTGTCCTCTCCCCATGTTCTTGCTTTGTATAGTGAAAATTTCTTGTCTGGTTTTAAGAGGACAATTGATGTGAGTGTCCTGTCTCACTGTTGGGGGGAGCTCATGGGCTGTTTGTTCCCTGAATCTGCATAAATTTGTTAGTATTCTGCTGAAAGGCTAAATCTGCACAAGGGAGGTTTAGTAACAACTACAATGACAAACATTCATAAGATGAATGCAACCTTCTTATACAAAAGCATCTTTGGCTGGTATAGTTTATAGTAAGCTTTCCCCCAGGAAATGAACTATACCAGCAAAATGCTCTTATATTAACATTAACAACTTCACAAAAGGCTTCAGCTGTTGTTTAGGAGGAATTGCAGTCCTACATTGGCCAAGTGGTCTCATGCAGCTCTGCCTGGTTTTTTGGAAATGTACTTGGCTCCTGCTGCTATTTTTCTTCCTTTATTTTTTGTACTTGCTCCTTCTCCCAGCCCTCCTTCTTAAGATAAATATTTGTCTAATTCATGGAGTTTGTAGGTAGTTACAGCTGCAGTGTTGGAGAGTTGCCATTCCAGACGGCAGTGCTAGAATGTTGTCTGCTTCCTCTGGGTGGTATGTGAAATGTCTGAACAACCAGATATCAGACCAGATCTCTTAACACTTCCCTAGTTTGCTGCAGTGTGAGCCCACGAGCTAAAGCCTCGTGCACACAAGCAAACCAGATGTGTTTCCCCATGCAAGGCAAGAATGTAGTTGAAACCAGGTGGTTGTTTTATTTAGTAGTCTTAACTGATTCATTTCCACACTAGGTAAAAAACAATGCCTATCTCTAGGTATATGTCATGGGCCACAAAAATCTGGGAATAGAGTATATACATTCAGGCCCAAAACTCACTCTGACTCCCCAGGGACCACACAGGGGTGTACTGAATATTTCCAAGTTAAACATGCTCATTTGGAGAAAAATAGTAAAATGAAACAGAATCTTTACTACCTTATTACTACTAAATAGGCTACCAATTTAATGATTGCTGTACATTACTTTTAGTAAGAGACTTAATTGCAAAATTGACTTCATCTATGGTAGAGTGAAATTATATATTTACTTAAATGTAATAGATGTGAAATTTACAGTAAATGACTTAAACTTTTGTAGTGACTTTTTTCCTAAACAATAAATTAGATCAGCAATAAATTATTGGAAAATACTGTCTTATTCAGAGACTTTTGAAGTTAAGGGAAGTTTCTCTATGGTCCCAGTCCTGCAACTGGATTCTCAAGGCTGGCTTTAGGCCTGCAATGGATCACATTGGCTGCAAGGCTCTATTTCCAGGACCCATTCTATTTCTCTGGCCCCACTAGTTACAGACTTTCCTGTTAGGGAAATAATTGTTATTTAGGACAGTGAACATGAAGGCCCAGCTCTTTTAAAGTTGTTTTGTACTGAAATGCCATCTGCAGACATGTCTCTGTGCTTTTCTGATGAACATGTAGTGACCTTCTGAGGAGCCAGGTCGCCTCTCTGGATCTTCAGATGACCTTGACTGTGGATCTGAGAGGCTTTGCTGAACTGGAAGGACTGCAAGACAGTGGGACTGAGGCCCCAGCTGTGTGATTAGATGGCAACTAATGTTGATTGGCACCAAGTTAAATAGTTATGTTTGTAGCAGGGAAATGTTGGACAACAGAAGGTGTTTATGGATACAGGGGTTTGTTGTTTGCAGCTGGAAGTCCCAAAGCAAACAGCAAGTACAGGGTGAACTCAGAGGCAGGAGCTCTCTACTCAGAAGTGCCTAGGGGTAAATTTTGGGTTTGTTTCAAGACCCCTAGAAGCAGAACATCTGTTTACGCCTTTGCATATTTGTATAGATAGAATGGTGGGTTTATATGTATATGAAAGCATCCTGTCCTTAAAAGTTAAAGCTTTCTTTCTTCCCACAATCCAGTTCTCATCTAATTCCTTTCATCCCGTAGGAAAAAGTGTCTGTGTGATATCCTTGTTGCAGTAGTACTCTTGTGTAAAGAGATGCTGTGCTGTGAGATGGCGTGTGGTATTTCCTTGAGGTAGTAATTATGCTCTGTACATAAGAAAGGAGAACAGTAAATCATGGGTGTGACCAACAACCTCAGTGAGGACGTTGTTTAGGTGTGTGTAACCTTTTAGTATGTGCATAACTGTGACTGTTTCACTCTTGAATTCATTTCATTTGTTCATTCGATGTTCATGTTTGTACAAATGTACTCTAGGGGAGGGTAGCTTTTGGACTGAAATTGTGTATAAGTGAATGTCTTGTGGTTTCTCTTAAGGGTAACTTGCTATGTCTTATCCTTCATAGAAGCTTTTAATTTTTAAAAACCTGAAAAAGTAGTCCTCCTAATAGCATTAGGTTGACCGAAAATGGAAAAAGAGAAATATTATATTGCATGGAAGATCTCCCTCCTTTGTTTGGTTTCATACATTCCCACACACATAAGATTTTGTACTGAATTGTCTGTCCTAATTTTGTGCTATTACTATACTATCTCCCTCTCATTTGCAGGAAAGGAGAGTTAAGGAAAAGGAGGGGACTGGAATAGAATCAGACATAAAGAGTGGAAAATGGAATGTGGTAAAATGATGCATATATGTGTCCAAAGAAATCTGATCATAAGCATGTGCCAAAAGTGAAGGGGAAATGGGTGAACAGTCCTTGCCTTGTGTACTTCATTCCAGATGCAGTTGCAAGGCAGAGGAAGCACCAAGTGTTCAAAGGATGTCCCTAGCTTAAAAGCAGAAAGTTAGTTAAAAAAAAAAAGACAATTTCACTGTTGTCTATATAGTAAAAATTGATAATGTTATTTATACTGTTATATATTATTATTATTCTTGATAGAACTGAAAGTACCTTTATGCATCTATGTGTAGGGCTGTATGAAGGAATTATGTCCCTTAAATCTGTGTTAAACAACAAACGATGCAATTCCCGTTGGTCAGTGTGACACTGAAAGTGTTTTACATAACTTCCATTTTTTAAAGGATGGACTCTTCAGTACTATTTCACACCTGCCAAGTACATAAATATTTGAACTCTGTGTAGAGAGAAGAAACTCTACATGCAGGAGAATCTTGGAGAACCCTGTTTGCACTGAAAAATCATCACATCAAAACTGTCCATATAAAAAGGAAAAATCATATTTCTTAAAAACCCTGTATTAAATGAATCCTATGGAAAGCACTTTGTTACTCTTTCTAATAAAAAGTATTGCCATCAATGAGATCTGTGAATTCTTTATGGTACTTTGTTCAAGGTTTCTAGGCTCCTTTCAAAATCGCATAGTAGGCCTGGATGAAATGGGGCAGTGTCAGATAACCACTGAAATTAGTTAACTTGGAGCCAGTGTAGAAAAAAAATGTGGTACAAGAGCTGAATGAACTGCATCAGGTCTCTGTGGCTGAGTGCAGCAAGTTATGCTGAACTAAAACAAATAAATAATAGGGCTAGATGTTAACAAATAATGGCAACATTATGGTGTAAAGTAGGTTTTATTTCACAGTTTATCTATTTTGCATCCAGAGCAGATTCTGAAGGAATCAGATGTAGTCAGGGGTGTAAATATACTAGAACAGTATATGGTTCAAAACAAATCTACTTCAGACTGTTGTTTTGAGTTCTTTCTGCAGGTCAGAAAGGTGTTTATTCTGCCAGACTCAACAGACACTTTAATGTATCTGTGTTGCTCAGGATGCACAGTGAGTTAAGCAGCTTAGGGTTTTTTTGCAGTAGCAAAGTTGAATTTTGGTCCTTCGAACTCTTATTGGTGGATGTGCATAAAAGAAGTAAGGCTTATTCCTGGATAAATTCAAGCCTTCAGGGGTTTTTTCAGTTAAAATACCTTTGTCAGACCTTTTATAGGGTGTATGCAAATTCAAAAACAACCTGGCTTTGACTCTGTTTGACTCTTTCCATCCTGGGTTTTGCTCTAGGTTTTGGGAACTTTATTTCTTAGCCTCTCCCCTCTGCCAGAACAGACAGCTTCATCCCCTTCATCCTCCTTTCACTCTGTAGCTTTGCCTTCACTTTGAACAATCTCTGTGCCAAGGGTTCAGGCTTTTTCATCATTTGGTCTTCCTAGACAGATGGATAGTTTGTTTCTTTTACTGTGTGCCAGCTTTACGACAGAGGGGAGGAAATTAGAGGGAGGGTTTTTAAAAAATACACATATGCTGGTTAGTAATTTCTTTTTTGCAGTGCTTATCTGCAGGTTCAGATGATGGTTACCAAACTGCGATTTGCAGCCGCCAAAGGTCTGAGAGAGTGTTGCAAATGTGTATGGTAAGGAGTTGTTGGTAGGTTGACACCAGGATTTTGAGAATAGATGGGTCAAGCAGCCTGTGGTTTATGGTTGTTTCAAGCTTAAGCAGGCAGGTGGATGTTTAGCTTCCCTTAACTCCTGCCAACACCACATTTAGTTCTGTGAATGTCTCTTACGCATGTAAAATGCATTTGTATTTTACATATTGGTATATGCATTCCTTCTGCACTCACTCTGAAGAAAACAGAGCTTTCATCAGCTCTGTTTTACACAAAGGAACCAAAAGGGATGAGATGGGAAAGAGGAATTGGACTTAAAATAGTTTTTTATAACTTGCACGCAAGCTTGTGGTCTTTCAGATTTTAGTCTTGTACAATCCAGATAACATTTCTGTCTTGTGTACAGTTTTCACAAGTCTTATCTTCCTCACCCTATATATGTATTTTCCAATTAATACAGAAGTGAAGCAGCTGTGATAATATTTGTTTTTTCCCCAACAATTTATTGAAAACTCAGTTGAACACCCCCTCTTCCCCCCTTAGGTGGCAGGAGGGATGTGGCTGGATAAAGCCCTTCTGGTGACAGCAGCTGCTCTTGGTGCAGCCTCAGGGGAACCATCTCCTTCCCAGGGTACAGCAGGCTGCCAGAGTGCTGGGGGAACATCTTGCCCAACCCCAGGCACTGTCAAAATATCAAGTCTAAGTGGTATGGAAGGGGAAGGACTGTTAAACCACAGTCCAAGGGATCTGATCAGACAGTCTTTGAGACAAAGCTGTTAGAGAGGATGGTGTCTAGATTTTATGTTCATTAAATGAAATTTAATTAAGCCCCATTGTTTCTTGGCTTGTCCTGGTGCATCACCTCGTGTTCAGAATGAATGTTGCTTGCAGCAAATGGTTCTGCTTCTGGAACCCATCTGTGTCTGTAGGCATATTTTAGATGTACTATTTACTGTTGATTGCATTTTAAAGCATTACAAGGGGAAAGGACTCATCCTCTAGTCCTCATTTGGATGAGAGTTTAATTAATATATGTGAGAAGGGAGCCAAATTAGTAACTGTCACACTGCTGAGGGCTTCCTTTTAGAGGAAGAAGCTGCTAACTGATGTGTGGGTGATGAATGTACAAGAGACATGGGTTTGCATACTGTCCAGAATGGGGGGTGGAAAGTGACTATTTTTCTGTCCTAGTTCACTGATCAATTATCTGGTTTTTAACGTAGTGATCTTCCTCAAGCTAGCTGGAACATACTTCCCAGGTACCAGAAGTCCATAGCAAGGAAATTAATTGAGGAAAATCCTTTGTCAACCAAAATCCTGGTCTGTAATGGGAGGTCTCTTTTTCATTTGAATGAAATTTGAGTTCTTAAATGTTTTGCCTTATTAATTCTTATATTTTATATATATATTTTACCTCCTTATCGTTTAAATCATTATATCATTCATGTTCTTTCTAAAAGGTGTTAATATCAGTCCAAAATTCTTGAAAGCCACTCCACTATCAATAGCTGTTACCAGTAGGGCTGAAGGTAGCTATATGGGATGGCAGGTCACAGGGAGAGACTGGTGTGTCGTTAATGCTACCTGGCTAGTGTCACAAAGCCTTAAAGCAGGTTTTCAGGATTTCCTTTGCAGTCACTTTCTGTATTTATGTATCGTGTTAGGTGCTGGGTGAGAGCTCACATTAGCCAAGTACCTGATTTCCTCAGGCATTTCGGCCCTGTGAACTTGGGACTTTCTGCTGCTGAACAGACTCTACCCATCTCCACACAGCTGGGCACTCACGTAAGTGTCCTTCACTTCCTACTAAGAGTGGAAATACCATCTGGCATGTAGGGGTCATGTCCTCATCCTAATAAAATTAGGAAAAGTGTGATCATGCAGTTTTCCTGAGAGAACAAATGTTTGTAAGCCTTTCTCTGAATCTTCCTGTTGCAGAGAGGGGAAAAATAAAGTTTTGAGTCTGCTGCCCATTTTTGATGCCTAATAGATAAGAGAACCAAAGGCATGTTGGAATATTTTTTTTTTTAAATTTTGATTTCTAGTTCCTTCATTCCATCTGTGGTTACAGAGATAAGAGAGTATTTGTTTGAGCTCTGTTAGCACTAGAGTTAACTTAGCTCTTAGTTAAATTCTTATCCCAAGGTCTTCAGCAGATATGTACAAATGGCTGTGGTTTTTTTATCTTTTCTTCACAGCCTTGTTTTTTTTTTTTCTTGTTGTAATACATCAGCTTAAATTTAAAAAAAAAAAAAAAAGGGAAAAAAAGCTAAACATGTTTCAGGGAGAGTCTGTCCATTGCCATGGATATGCTTCAGTGGTAAGGGGACTGTTGGACAATTTAGTGTTATGACCCTGCACTCAGCAGGAGTTTTGTTGTCTTGGAGACCTGCCTGTCTTGTCACCTGGGCTTCACCAGCTGCAGGGTGTGAGGGGTTCTGTGCTAAGAAGCAGGTAGGGTTTAAAGTATAGTTGAGGCTTGAGATTAATAGAATTTACTTGTGCAGTGGTAGCTTTGCTGCAGTTTCCCAGGAGACAGTTGTGTTGTAAGGACACCGTTTTGCAAGGAAATCTAGAAACTGAGCTAAAGAAAAAAAATCAGTGCATTTTTTATATCCTCCACTTAATTTTTGAGACCAGTAGCACAGATCCTATTTGATGTTACCCTTCTCCCATCTTTTCTGAAAGCTTCCTGATTGCCACCTTTATTTTTCCGCTCCAAATTCCTGTGTAATACAGATAGTAGAGGGGAAAAAAAAGTAGTTATTCCCAAATGGAATGCACTTACTTCCAGAGTAGTGGTAGTGCAGGCTGATTTTTCCTCCCTAAGTGCTTCAGAGTTCTCCTGGGAAAACTCAGAAACTATTTAACTCAGAATCAGCTCTGCTTCTGTGTCATTGTATGTGTTGTTTCTTTTAGCTTGTTTTGAGGAATAGCACTTAAAAGCAGGTTTCTGACTAAGCTTATTTGAGCCTGCTGCTGAAAACTCCCTTTGAATCTTTGCAGTGATTTTGCAGAGAAGGACTTGTGGGGGAATTCTTAAAGAGGACAAGAGCAGTGCTTGGGGTGCGATATGGGCTTTCCGTTACAACTTGAATTTGACCCCGGGGATTTTATCTGAAAGCCACAAAATCACTGTGAAGATTCAAAGGGAGTTTTCAGCCTGCAATAACCTTCCCCATAACACAAAGTCATGAAGAAGTATGTCATAAATAAGATGTTTAACTATCATGGGATCTGGTAAGATGCAAAGAGATTTTTTTTTTTTTTTTTAAATTTCCTGTAAAACGCTGAGGTAGTGAAATCTTTCATTCTCTTCACTTTCAGCACTATTAATAATTTATTTGCTACATGCCTGGTGGGTTATTTTTTCCACATTTGTAGTCAATTAACATTAGAGTTAATTTTATCTCCTGAGCAGTGTTGAGCTCTAATATTTTCCATCTTGACATTTTTGTGTTATGTTTTTATTCACTCCATTGTCATTCTTTCCACTGTCATTCATAAGCTGAAAGCTCATTAGATGCTGTTGTTGACATGGGATGGAGAGCAGTGGTCCTACCTATAAAAATGTCAATGTGTCACCCTGTGTCAGCCTGGGGTCCAAGGTGTATTTTCAGCAAGGCTTACAACATGGTGGGTTTGAAGCAAACCTGTATCCTGGCTTTTTTTCACCCCCAGAAGAAAGCTATCAGGGCTGTTTCGTGACAGCATTGTTCTGAAGGCTAAGTGTTTCATGACAGAGGTCACCTGCATCTCCAATGACTTTAAAGAGGGCAGGTGCATGCTGCCTCTCCTCTGTCTCTGTGCTGGTGCATGGGCAAGGAAAATTCTGGCTCTTTATGAGATTGTAAATCCTTTGCCTAGATTTCTGACTGATGGTTTGTTTAGGTGGAATGCTTTGCCAAGTGTGTAGTTGCATGGACTAAAATAGAACAGCCTCTGAACTTTAAAAACAAACTAAGCATAGGTTTCTGATTTTCTCTTTTGGGTCTTTTTTATAAGGAATACATAAAATAGGTAATTTTTCAAATAAAGTGGTATTTAACCTATTCTTTTGTAAAATGCAGAACACAGTGAGTCTTTAAATAACATTTCTCATTTCACCTCCCAGGAACAGCCTGGGGTTTCCATATGTCCTAGCAGTTGCCTGAAGAGCTGTGTCACAAGCTGTTTCCTTGTAGTGGCTGTGTTTCAGCAGCTACCATGTGATGTGAGCTGAATGTGTGTGGGCGTCTTCTGCGTTCCTGAATCAACACTGTTTTGTTGCTGAACTCAAAAGTGCTTTATCTTGAGGAGGAGCAATGGAGCTTACTGTATAAAAAAATGTACACAGGCACAAGGGTCCATGCCATTATTATAAAATGTAAAAATGTACTGAAGCACTCCATGGAAAAATTTCAGTCACTGGGATAATCATTGGGATGATTATCTTTGTTCATCTCTTCCTGCTTCAATGACTTTATTAACAGCAGAAACTTACAAAATCATTTTAACATTGCAGTTCACAGATATATAATACCTGTTACCTTCCCATGTGGACAATGAGCTGTCACAGTAAAAAATTTATTAAACGTTGGATTCATTTCTTTCAGGAGTGTCTTCTTCATATTCTGCTACTAATAATAAAAACACAAATGGAAACTACTGTATTGTTTAGAAGGTTGGTGCTACCCAGCTTAAAATGTCTTCACAGAGACTTTTTTAAAAGATACTGCACACAATATCTTAATTTATGTAGGATCTTATTTCTTGAAACAGAGGTGTTTCATCTTAAGCATTTGTGAAGGGGTCTCCTCCTTCCTTGAGCTATGCCTGGCATTTCCCTGACTCCCATTCTGGTTCCCAGCCACACCGTAAGTACAGGTTATGCACTTCTCTCTTTATCAGTCGTATAATATACTGGTCTTGAAAAGTATCTCACAGACACAAAACTAAAACTTATGTGAAGATGGGAAGGAATTATCAAATTACTTTAAGGATCACGGAGTGTTCAACAATGAAAGGCATCAACATCAGAAAGCCACTAGATACAACTTACATTAGATGCCAGTTTACAACAGAACCAGCTGTAGACAACTTAAGATAGACCTGAACTGACTACTGAGGTTCAGGTGGCCTGAAGAGCTACTGGTTGTGTAAATAAATTGAGCTTTTATTTGGTTTGTGTTTGGTCACATAAAAGATCTCCAGCTCTTCTTGGCAATGTACACCTTGCACATACATGAGCCAAACTGCAAATCTGTCCTGGTAAAGAGAGAATTTTTGTAGCAGTCTTTTATAATGCCCTCTTTCCGCATCAGTTCTATCATTGTTTTCTCTAAAAATTAACTACTTCAGAGCTTTTTTTTTGAGTACTTTTGGAATCTTAAAATGCTAATGTATGTTCCTGCTTTAACGTGTTATTTCTGTTCTTCAGTGGGGGTTCCTGCTTGCTTGCAGTTAAGTGCAAAGCAGCAACTGAGTTCTGCAGTAGGAATAACTTCTGCTGAGAGGAAAAAAGGAATATAAATTATTTATGTGCCTCATAGCTTACTTTTGAGCTGATTTTCAGCAAGGTCAGTTTTTTTGAGCCTTGGATATTTTCATGAGTGAGCCTTCTCCTTTAAGAAATTTTAAAAAATAGCTTTAAGCCTTTTCCTGTATTTGGCTTTTCCAGGAAGTTTAGCACATTTGTGTCTTTTGGTTGCATCTCCTATTTTGTCTTTTGAACAGTGGGATTGTTGAACGGAGCACCTGAAGCCCAGACTCCTTAGAGTTAGCAGGAAACTGCTGTGCTTATCTAAAATTGCTTACTTGAGCACTCTAAGTGTTATTTCGATAGCAGAAAACTTACCTGTGTGCACAAAACTAGATAAAATAAAATGTGATTCTATTTCTTAGAGGCATGTACTTTTGATAACTAATTTCAGAGCCAGGATAAATGTATCAGACCTAGCCAACCTGTAAATCAGTATTTATACAATACAGGAAGAAAAGTGCAATAAAACTCCAACTGAGACAAGGGAAATGACGAAAAGCTGTCACACTGGAAGAAGTTTTACAGGAGAATTCTTCACAGCAGGTCTGTACACCTACCTTGTTTGTATTTGTAGTAGCAATGGCAGGACAAGAATTAGGCATGTAATAAACTAACAGAAGCAATAGGAAGGATTATGCAAATTGCCTCAGCATTAAGGCCTGGAGTTATAAAAAATGGGGGAAGGAAATTCAATAGTATGATGTGCAAGATCATATAGATCTGAATTCATGAAAAGACACTTTTAAGTGATAAAGGAGGATAGCTGTAATTTTAGCTGCACCCTGGATAAACAGGAGCCAAGAGTAAGATGTGGCTGTCGAAAAAAATAATCCTAGGATGGTTTGGACAATATATTTTCACTAGACATGTAACAAGTCGTAGCATTGCACTGAATTTTTTTAATCTTTTTTAATATAGTATGGTAAAGAACTTTTCAAACATTTTCATGAAAGTCTTACGGAAGCTGACTTGTTTGTAAATGTAAAATGAAAACATGAGACAAAGCATAGAGGTGAAAAGTAAGTGAAAGGTGATGTTGCCTGCAGGGTATTTATGTAAAAACTGTTAGTAACCTTAGTCCAGATATTAGGCAAAATTTCAAACCCTCAAACCTTTTGAGAAAGATTCTGAAGGAGTAACATTGGTGACACCAAGAATTGGAAACAGCTTTTAGGATAAAGCTTGGTTGTTTCCAAAACAGATTCTATGAGATGATTGCCTGCAAGAGGGAAAGACCAGACTCTGGCTCAAACTGATTTCTTTCAGTTTTGTGGTACAGCTACAACTAAAAGCTAAGCTGAGTTTCTCTTATGCTCTTCCAGAGACATCAGTGCAAGGGGCCTACTTTTAAGTGGTCTGCAGAGATTGCCTTTTTGCTCATTTCTCCTGTCTTGGTTGTCAACGTATTGCAGTACCATGTATCACTCACAGAGATTATCTAACCACATCTTTGCTCCAACTTTGACTGGTTTAACTGAAAGACTAATTTCTGAGATAACACAGTTTATATTTGCTTAATACTGTTCTCTGTTTTCAAATATCTCATTTATCCAGCTTGGAGGCAGGAGTGATATTATTTCCTGTTGAACAACCAAGCTGATATGACCTGTGTTAGCAGTGAAAGAAAGAAAGGAGTTAACTGATTAGGCTCTAAGATTATTGCCAAATTCTGCTCCTTGCATTTGATTTGCTCAATAAACTGTACATTGTAGCAATGTGCCCCCAGCACCCTGGGCTGGACATTCAATTACTTGTGACCATAAAAGCTGATAATCTCATGGTCAATGTTGTGAGCCACACTTCCCTTTCCAGTTTAACAGAAATTGCTCAACAGTTACAGCACCTTCCTCCCCTTCCATGTGCAGTTCACAGCACACAGATGCCTTTCGCAAGAGTCATGGCATGAGGGAAACCTTTTCAGCTCTGGCTGACAATTCAGAGCTAACCCAAGCCACCAGGAAAACCACAACTGCCATCACCTCAGGGATTACTGTAGGGCTTCTGTATTTGCACTGAATGACTCGCACCCAGTCATTAAAACCATAATCCACAAAGCAACCGTCCCAGGTGGCATTATTTGATGTTTGTCGTTGTCCAGTGAGCCAAAAAAGAGGCTTAGGGAAACACAAAGCCTGAATTCAGCTTTAAAGCAGGGGTAATGCAAAGACTACAATTTTTGTTAAATTATTCATAGAATGTGGATTAATTCTTCCTTACCTCTGTTTAAGGAGACTATATCTTCCATTTGGAAAAGGTGAAAGGAAGAAGGGTATAAATAAAACAGGTCATTTAAGGGAACATCAAAGCTAAGTGGGATGACGTTGCCTCTTCAGAGTGCAGAGTTCCCTGGAAAACACACCACAGCAATGCAGACCTATGCTCCAAGCCTGCTGGTAGGTGTGGTTAAAATCTTGTGTGCATGCTGTCTTTAAAAACATGTAGTACCCTCTTTGTGGCTGAAAAGAACACACATAAAAGATGCAATTTAAGAAATTTACATCCAAATAACTTATCAGGTAAGTTATCAGATGTCAACATAGGATCAGTGATCTCCCCTATGGCAGAGTTCATTACCACAAAGGCAGCATATGGTATTTAGTTTCCATTAGTACCTGCAAACCCCTATGAATCTGATGCCACAAAATTCTGTTGTAAGAAGTCCTATTTGTTTCTAAAGACTTATATCTAAGGAAATTAAAAAAGGCAGAGGGTTGAAAACAGTAGGTTTCTTAGGGATATATGGAGTGGTTGTGTTTGGTAGCTGAGACTTGTCTGAGATCAGGGAGTCTGCAGGAATGCTGGGATTTGAACATGGTCCTGTGGAGTCCTAGTCTTACTCTTCCCCATGTTAGTTTCCCACTCTCACTTTTGCTGGAGGCCCACGCCTCAGGCATTCATTTCAGAATCTGTGAAAATATCAGTAACCAGTCTGAACTCAACTCAGTAACAAATTATTTGTCTCAGTTCCAGTATGAAAAGGAAATTTTTCTCCTGGTGTGGATTTTGCCCAACAATCCCACTAGAAACACCCACTTGGCTGCTGAATCTGCTGGGCACACACAGCCTGAACTCTGCATCAGCTGTCAGCAGGATGCTGGGAGATCTGCACAAGGGTGGTTGCTAGCATCCAACAGCCCTTACATCCCATGCAGTTGTCTGTTTCAGGTCATCCAGTGGGAACATCTAGAAATTATATTCAAGTGTTTTACTGCACTAGTGGAAAAGTCATTATCTTTCACATGGGAGCCTCATTTAAAGACACAGTTCTTGCTCACAAAAACAAGCTTGAATTTCAAGATCCACTATTAGGTAAAGCTATACACCCTCAAAGCATCACCCAGTGGGATGTGACTGAAATAAGTGAAGAAATGGTGCTGGGGTATAAGACATGAAGTAAAAAGAAATCTGTCACAACTGACTGAAGAAACAGATATTCTTTACTACCTCATGAAATACAGCAGAAGTTCACTTGTCACACCCTTGTGCTTTGTAAAAAGTCATCACAACTGTGGCTGCAGCACTGTGCACTGTGCAGTGTAACCTTTACAGGGAAGTTCAGATGCTGTGATGGAAACAGCACAGAAACCTTTCCAGGGGCTTGAGGCCTTCACCTAATTTGATCATTTGTTTGTATAGAGGTGAAGCTAATCAACACTATCTTTGTAAATCACATCTGCCACCACCACTGCCTCCCAGCAAATGCTACAAGAGAGACAACTGAGTAATGAGTATGGCTGGGAGGATTTATTTTTGCATGCAAAGTGAATCAGACAGGACAAAAATGAAACACACCCTCAAATCTGCATTTCTACAGCTGTTTTGAAATGAGATGCATGTTACCAAGCTATTTCTAACAAAATACTTATTTCTTAGTGTTTGCTATTTACCAAGTAGAAAAGGTGTTAAGAAAAGTAATTTCCTGTTCCATTTAAGAAATCTTTACCTCATTTAAAGTTGTTCAGAAAAATCCCAGGCATAAAAAAACAAGATATTTGTCCTAGCCCAAATTTCATAACAGCTAGAGGGGAGGTTTTTTGTGTGGGTTTTTTTTTAAATACTCTTTTCTGGTGCACCTCTGCTGCCCAGTGCCTGTCTGTGTGGTATCTGCATGCTGCAGGGAGGGAGGCAACACACTGCTTAATGCCAGACACTCCCAGTGGGAGAGCAAGTGCCCTGACATGGCTGTGACCCACAGGTCAGGCACCAGCACTTAACCACTAACCTCTGTGATTCCAATCCAACCTGCAGATGAGAGGCCAAAAGAAAGAGGGAAGTGCCCTACACCAGCATGACACAGACATGTGTAAGGATTCTCAACCACCACTACCCTTTGGAAAGCCAACAGGGAATCAGAGCCATGCATGGGAGTCCCCAGAGCACCACATCCCAGGCTATTGTTCAGCTGATCACTTCACCCAACTGCTCTTTTTAACAGTTTAATAACCTTCTGGGATATTTTGAGGTCATCAGGATATTTTTGGCCAGTGACCTCTCCAGCTACCAGGCTTCCTCCTCCCATATGATTCCTACTCCCCAGTGTGGTGCCACATGGCCTGGGACAATCATGATGCCAAAAACCATGGGGAGGATGGTGGCTGCTTGGGCTCAGATCTGCTTGAGCCTGCCCTGAGCCCCTGCCCCTCCAACCACCAGGAACAGTGCTGGCACCAGGCTGTATGGAGACTCAGTGTCACCAAAAACTGAGAAATAAACTCTCCAACTAGTTAGTTAGGTTAGAAAGATGACCTTACTAAACACACTGAGTGCATGGGGATAGCTCCACCTAGCATGTACACCCACCTTCAAAACTTACCAATATTTATACATTTTAGCAAACAAATTAGTGTCCATTGGCTATAAATTACATAATTCTCTTCACTAATTAGTATTCTGTCTTCTATTGGTTATTGATTTCTCACTTCTCATGCTAATTAG
The DNA here is from genome assembly GCA_013390005.1 of Calyptomena viridis. Classification (NCBI taxonomy): domain Eukaryota; kingdom Metazoa; phylum Chordata; class Aves; order Passeriformes; family Eurylaimidae; genus Calyptomena; species Calyptomena viridis. Next base: position 136,250 of record WEIV01029706.1, on the reverse strand, counting down.
CCCACATTTTCAGTCTTTTTATTATCTTTTTCCCAGATAAAGAAGGTTTTAGTACAATTGCTGAATTGTCTTTGTTAAATTCTTCTTTATCTCAGGGTTCTGCAAAATGCCCTTGTGATCCATAAATTCTGCATTCCTAGTGTCCAGTTTCAGCAGCAGATCTCTCACACAGGCTCTGTTAACTTCCTTCTAGGTCTGAGATCACTGAAGTATAACAAGGCTGATTACAGTTGTTTTAGCAAAACTTAAAAGTTTCAGTAATTTTCCCAATTGTGTTCCCCAATAGCAGCTTATGACAAACCTTGCTAAACGCTGGCTAGAGTGGCATATGACAGAGTGGAAAATTACACTGCTTATGATTAATTAAAACAATTGATTAGAAAGGTTATTAGGAAAGTTATATCAAGTTATATCATTTACTAAGCACTGTATGGCACAAAATTAAGCATTAGTCACAGACAAGGATCAGACACTATTGTGCTAAGGCTAAAAGAATTTTCCAACATCTTCCCCCACTGCCATATAAACTCCTTTTTAAAGAAATATAACTTTTTCAGTAGCATCAGGAACTGCTTTTTGCCCCTGGACCCTCCCTGGGAAAAGCTGGGGGGGCTTCTGGGTTGAGCCCAAATGTGTGGGACTGGGGCTCTGCTGTCAGCACTGTGGTCCTGGTTCCAGGCCTCAAAGCAGTAGGTTCTGTCTGTGTTTCTGAGGACTTGGTATCCTGTGTTCCAAGCCCTGGATTTGACCAAATGAACTTTGTTTCAAGCCCCAAAAATGCACTACTTTGTCTGTGTTTCTACATTCCCAAACCACGGGATTTAGCCTCAGTTTCTTGGCCTTTAAATTGGCCAAATGAGCCTAGTTCCAAGCCCCCAAAAAACACATGACTTAGTGTCTGTTTCCAAGCCCAATAGCGCAGGACTTGGCCTCCAATTTGCAAACCCTAAAACTGCCCAAATGAGCCTGTTTCCAAGCCCCAGCAATGCAGAACTTCAGTGCTTCAAGCAATGAAACACAGGACTTTGTGTCAGTTTTCTAAACCTTAAAACTGCCCAGATGGGCCTGGTTTCAAATTCCCAAAACACAGGACTTCATTTTGGCTTCCAAGCCCCCCCAAAATGCAGGACTTGTTGTTTCCAAGCCCTAAACATGTTCCCTTTGGAAGCTGGAGAAGCCTTACAAGTTGCAGTAAAGAGCCTGAAAAGCAAATGAGATGGTAAATTCAATTAAAACCTTATATAAGCCAACCTCATAATTTTTAAGGCAGTGAAGAAAGGCGGGCAGTGTCCATCCTGCTGCTGCTCTGTCACTGGGATTTCTGTTTTCTGCATCCAGCTTTGATGACCCTTATTTGACACAGCTCTGTTAGCAATAAATTTCAGACCAACTTGCACAATCTGGCTGTACAGGCCTGAGCATCACCTTATCCACACTGCAGGGAACAGAAAAGCCCATGTAAGGTTTGCTTTTTGAAGAGGAAAGAAAAAAGTCAGCACTTTAAAGCACAGCCTCTGCTTTTTGTGTGTTACTTGTTTCCAAGCCTCCAAATCATGCCTTCACATATCAGCAGGTATCCTTTTCCAATATAACAGTAATTTTAATAGCAAACATTTTAAGATATGCATTTATTTTTTGTGAGTAGAGCGCTCCTTCCCTTGCTTTCCCAGGTAATTGAGTATATGTCTCCTACTAAATCACCTTTCATTCTTTGCCATTGTCTTCAAATGAACTTTCCCTGCCACTCACATTTCCTTGGCAATTTGGAAAGTCTGCCAGTATGCAATATGTTTTACTTTGTTTTATGATACTAATACCAAAATGCTCTTGTGTTTTTTCCCCAGTTTTCCTGGGGAAAATATTACATATTACACACCATACAAATATGATCACTCTCAATCTTTGCAAAGTCTCATTTTTCCTCTAGCCACTTAACTACTGGAGGCAACATTGCTCTATTTGACAGAGTGTATTGCCATGTCCTCCCTCCCTCTGCTTTCCTCTCTGATTCCATGTAAATTCTGATGACAGAGAATACAACATTGGCTGTTTCAGCATCCCAGTATTACAGATACTCCCCAGGGAGTAAACGAAGGACTCGTTTATGTTCCTGTGGCTCTTTTGCCGGGGCAGGTGGGCTGTTGGTAAGAACATTGATATGGACACATAGCTCAGCTGATCACCAATAGCTGTACTGAGTGCAAGTCTTCACAATTATTGAAAAAGAGGAAAGTTGGATGTTTCATAGAGTTTTTGACAGCAAGAACAAGCTGCTTTGGGAAGGAGTTTAGGAAATAAACCATTTTGGTCCTGATTCAAACAGCTCTGTGCTGCTCACCACAGGTGCCTTAGCAGCTCTTGTAGCATGTTTCCCTTGTACACGCTCAAGTTACCTAGATGTAGCAGTTAAGTGTTTCCTCATAGTAATATAGGGATTGATGCATTCAGGTTTGAGATACTGAGAGAGGCTGGTGATGGAAGGGCTATAAATCCCTCAGAAATTCTCAACAAGGATTCTTCGTGTACTGAAATTAATCCTTTTTTATCCCTGACTCCAATCAGACATTTCTGAGCCAAACTCACCTGCTCCAGCATGGCTGGAAGCAATGCAAAGGAAAAGACAGAGGGTCTCCTTGGTGTCCCACATAGGTTAACACATTTCCACCAACCAGGCACTACCAGCAGGTCCCAGTGGCAGTGGCAGTTTCCCTTCTGGGTTGAATTAAGCTGCATTGAAATGGGCACCATCTGTCTGAACAAGTCATGCTGCTCATCAGTTCCTCCAAATGGTCATTTGAGAGATGCTTGGTTCTGTCAGATGGGACATACCCCTCACTCTGTGGTAATCAGAGCCTTTGGCAGACTCTGAAAAGGTTAAACTTTTATATAAGCCTGTTCTAAGAGCCACAAAGCCTGCTGAATTCATAGACATTTGCCCCTGTAGCTACGTGCCCAGTAACCCCAGTCGTAGACCTCTTTCCTGATTAGTGTTATGGTGGCATATCAGTAGTTGTCACTTTGTATTGACAGATAAACAGGCAGCATTTTGGGGGACACTCAGTCTCCTCTATTTCATAGGCTTAAGCGAAAGGATCCGGTTTTTTGTCAAGTTCTTTCGTTCTGTACCACCTGATGGCAGACTTGCATTAGCACACTACAGGCTGAAGGCAAGACAAATCCTGTCCAAGGCTGTTCCACTTAGTTTCTTCTGCATCATGAATGTACATGCTTAACTGATTAAGGGGATCTAACATGGAACATTAAGTAGGAATAAGCAGGGCATACGAAATAACTACATCAAGAAAGCCCTGTATCTTGCAATTTTTATCCCAGATAGTACCTGGATAATTCATTACTTTTTCATTTTTTTCAGTGAGTTCGATAAGAAACTTGCCATTGCCTTACCAAGACTTTCTCCCAAGGATGACAAATTTTTCTTGCACAGTATTTTCTCGGTCAGAAGGTTTGTAGCACATTGGCTATTGCATGGGTTCCTAAACTGTAAACGGAAATTAATTTACATCCTCTAAGTAATATAATTATGATCCAACTTCATAACAAAAGAATGTTCTCCAGTGGGCTATAAGAGTATGAAATGTTATCATAGAATAGTTTGGGTTGGAAGGGGCCTTAAAGATTGTCTAAATTATCACATTTGCCACTTATCTGTAGATGGTTATAAATAAATCAGCAAATGCTGAAGGTGGTTACAGATCACAGGTAAAAACAACTTCCTAATCTGCTGGATTTTATGACTTCATGAAGAATGTATTAAAACATTTATTAGCTCTTTATATGCAGCATCTGAATGGAAAATGTAAACAATCACAATCTGAACTTAAACACCTCAGAGTGGGGGGCCTCTCAGATAAGTGTCATGGGTAGGTAGCACCTGACTTCCTCCTTTACCCACTGAATTGCTTTGTGACAATTGTAGCTTCAGGAAAAATAGCTGCTAAACAATGTCAGTAGTTAAGCCCTACAGCCCTTTTCTCAATTAAATCAAATGGAAATTTATTCCTAGATTACTACTTCTGAAACTGGCTGAGCAGAGTAAGAGCTACCACCCTGGGTGGGTTGGAGGACAGTGAGGGCAGGAGAAATGGGTTGGAGGACAGTGAGGGCAGGAGAAAGACTGCTTGCTTGACTGTTACCACCACCTTTATGTCCCCCAATGAAAAGTCAGAAGCCACCTCTACCCTAGAGTTAATGTTGGCGTGAAAATAAAAGCAACAGATTGCAAGTTGAATCTACTAACAGAGGCCACCTAAACTGGTGAATTTTGAGGAAAGTCATTAGCATCTCTGTAGCCATCCTTTCTCTTCTGGTTTCACATCAGCAGCTTGTGCTTCCCCCATTGTTTGTTTGTCTCAGCTGTGACCTCATGATCTCTGAAGGCTACTTTGGTATTGTTAGTATGTCCTTTCCGTTTTATTTATTTCTACCCCTTCTGTTTATCCTGGTACTTATGCTTTTTATCAACACCATCAGCAAACATCTCACATTTGTTAACAGATCCTACAAATCAGAACTTTTTGTCTCTGTACATTCCTGTGTGAAGGGGAACTGAGTCATTTTTTGTAACAAAGGAAATATCTTTAAATTCATTTGATGTATATTACCCAAGATGAAAGAAGGAAGCAAATAAGTAAGAAGTGTTTCTCACAATACTCAGTGAATCCAGGAGATTTTCTAAGAGCATTTACTTTGGCCTTTATAAAGGAAGGGGAACTCTGCCTTAATGAACATTATTTGGGATAAAGATGAGATAAGAAGAAGAGGTTTTTATGGAAGAAAACAGTCTAAGTTGATAAAGCCTTTCAACCTCTTTCTGCAGTGCTTAGAAACAATAACCCAAACAAGTAGAAAGGTTTTCAGCCAACCTTTACATAACATAGCTCTTGAACTGCTGTCTCAAAGATTCTGGGCACAGACTTCTGTATCCAAATTGTTCACAGTGCTTACAAAAAACTATCTGAAACTTTGGAAAGCAGGGAAACACAGCACATGACTGTGACCTAAGAAATCTGGGTGCATTCACATTTGTCTGCCATCCAAAGCTTTTCCACAGAACTGAATTTGTGCCATTCTCCCCATAAAGTGACCAAGCTCCTCATCGTCCTTGGGTCTAAGCCTCAAGTCCCCTTTCTCCCTTTCATAATTTCTTGTGCCAGTTCCCCATTGCTTTTGGTGTATTTTGAGAAGCACTTGACCCCAGCACTCTAACAGGCACTTTATCAGTGTAACAAAGCATTTCTGGCCTCATGGGAAACAGTAGTAGTTGTCTGTCAGGAAGCAGCCAAGACTTACTACAGGTTGTCATGCCAAGTCAGAGGCTGAGAAGAGAGAACTTGTCAGCTTTACCTAGATAAGCCCATGAGTGTGAAAGACATGTCACATGCAATTTCCATTACAGAGATCACCAGGATTCCTCAAGAAGCAAGAATGAGTGGAAGTCAGGCATTCAGACCAGAAACCTTGGGCAGTTCCAGGTGAGCCTACTTTCCATAGGAATCACAAGGATTCTCAAAATTGTCTTACAAGATCAAGAGAAGATCATCCATTACAAAGTACATCAAGATAGCAAGGTAACATTTACAGATTAGTCTTCCTATACTTTTTCCCATTAAGCAAAAAAGGTGATCAATTCTGTCACAGTAGGAAAGCGGTTTTAGTATCACCCAAAAATGTTTTAGTGCTTTTTCACTTATTTAGGATCATCTTCCTGTTTCCCCTAAGAGCACTGTACTACATCCTCATCGCCTTTCCCTGACACTGGAAACTTGGTCTTCAGGTACAAGCATCCTCTCCTTTTGTGCTGGAGCAGGACTATGGACTAGTGGAGTATTCCTAGTTAGTGGAGTCAGCTTCGAGAGACAGAGAACCCCAGATTACAATGACAGATCAGAAACAAGGATACTGTTCTTTAGCAGCAACTCAAATTCTGTAAGCTGCATGAGCTGCTCACAGTAAAGGAACAGACATGCATCACGCCATCCTGTGGAAAGATCCCATCCAGGGGCTCCCTACAACTGCAATGAAGAGAACTGGTCATCAGCTGGACACCTATCACTCCTTTTCCTCTTCCTGAAGCACAGCAAGGAATAATTATCTACAGTAAATACAGGCACTGCAGCACCGTTTCCAAGCAGTAGCACATGTCACATCCTTGAATTTAGGATTTATCAGATGAAAAGCCAATTTTCTGAAGTTGGCTGTTTGGTTTCAGTTGGGACAGATGCAAGGAGCCATGCAACTCAGGCATTGTTTGTGTTTGGTTTCCAGGCACTAACTTTGTTTTAAAGCTGATTATAGTTAAGGAAGGAAACAAGCTTTTGTTATTTGCATTCACCCTCACACAAAAAGCTTTTGCACCTTTGAGCGCTAAAAGCATATTTGAAGAAGTTAAAAATACTGTTTCACTTAGGAAAAATAATGTCCTTTTGAAAACTGCAATTAGTTGAACAAGTGATGCAATATGCATATAAAATCTTTCAGACCCTGGACAAAGTGTGTACTCCTCAATGCAGTGCTAAAATAGCATCACTGAAGAAGTTCAGCAGCCTAGTTTTAAGAACTCAAGTCAGATAATAGTCACTTTTGCAAGACAAGTAGAAGCAAAGTCTTCTATCAATCAGTACGAAAGTGTAAAATGTAAGAAAATTCAGTGCAACAGTAAAAAATTTTTCTTCTAGGATCTAAGAAATCAAAAATGAGGCTGTATATGTGATATTTAGTTATTTGTACAACTTCACCTGGAAAGAGCAAGTTCATGTTTTTGTTATGTATGATTCCTTTCTGTTCTACTTTACTGCTTAGAAAACAGAGCCTTACAAAACCTCAAAGTGGCAATAAAATCTTATTCCAATTCAGACTTCTTTTTGGCAACGAGGAGGTGGAATCAATGCTCCATCAGATCATATCATTACTGTAACTAAAGCAAGCTCCACAAAAGGAGGAACACAAAAGCAGAGGTCCTTAAACTATTAAAAAAACAAAACAAAATAAACACATTTTTCTCACCAGTTGCCTTCTCCAGAGAAGTCTTTTTCAGAATCATATTGCAGTCCAGGGGCACGTAGGTCCCCAAGTTTGGGCTAGGAGCTCTCACAAAACAGCTCAGGTTTCTCTACCACAACCAAACTAAGGGCCCTATGCCTTTGTATTGCCCTGCTCCACACATTTCCCAGCATCTTCTGGGCTCTCACACCACACATGGCTCTGCAAGGAGCATTCAGTGATCAACACCAGAACAAGCCTCAGTACCTGTGGCACGGGCAGACCTCCTGCTCCAAGGGGTGCTCAGCCAGTCTGACCACTCTCTAGCATGCAGAGCACTTACCTTAGAAGTGGGATACCAGCAGTAGGGCACTGGAAGAATAAGGTGCTTTGTTGGGGAGGACAAACCATGTTACCATGCCACAGCAACTTCACCAGCAAGGGGCACACTGCCAGGCAGCAAACAGAGCAGAGATAGTGGCAGTAAGTCCCAGAATCAACCCAGGATCATTCAGACATGCAAAGGCAAATCAAGTCTCAGGGCAAGCTAAGAAATCTGGCAGGGGGTGAAGGCTGGAGGCATCAGGAGAGCTTGATGAGGGTAATTAGAGCCTATTAGCACCTTCACACACTGCCAAGTGTGTCTCCTCAGGCTGATTTGAGGCAAGAATTTTACTTATAATAAATATTTTCATCAGGCTTCTGTCTCTCTTGCATCCTGACCTGTTTCTAGTGCTTACCTTTCCTGCAGCTCCCAGCAGCCTGTGCAGACTTCTCCCCACCACACAGCAATGTTGACAGCAAGGTTGACATGCTTGATGACAACCATGAAGTCCTGTGTGCTGCCCAGGAGGGCTGCAGCCCTGAGAGCCATGAACCCCAGTGGGAAGACCTGTGCCAGGAGATGGGACAGCCCTGCAGGGTGCAAAGCATCCCATGTCTCTGTTAAGGTCTATTAGCATCTGCTTTCTAAATGGGCCTTGCTTAAACAAGGCTCCACTGCGCTCCCACATTGATGAAAAAAATGCAAAACCCCCATTTCTTGAGCTGAAAATAGACCTGTACTTATTTTGATTGCTGTCTGAGTGAAGGGCATTTTAACTGTGCCCATATTTGCAGGGTGTTTCACCAGCTGTGTTTCCCCTGCAGTGATTCTGCTTCTCTGGGGTAGCAAAGGACACCTCTGTGATGTGGAAAAAGTCACTTTGGGTTTTCCATCTCCCTCCAGATTAAAGGTTATTGTATCTGGGGCAGGCAGGGATATTTTGGAGATGCTTCCTTGCTGCCATTTATTTCCCTCATAACAGTTTTATTTATAAACGTGTGTGTTGACAGACACCCAGCTGCATGTGCTGGGAGATTATCACATACCCCAGAGCTGGCACAACCCTTCACATGCAGCCTGCGCTCTGGCAGGGCTGCAGCTGGGTCCCTGCTGCTGCAGTAAGAGAAGTCTGGTTTGTCTCTGTAGATAAAACAAGGTGGCAAGCTGCTGGGCCACTGGGCAGGCATTTGTTTGTGCAAGTGCTGAGATAGGGTGAGTCCTTGCACCCTTTCTCACAGGTCCCAAATTGTCTTTGTGCATCTACTGGCCACTCTGGTCACTCAGCTGCTGCCCACTAGTCCCACCCATTTGCCAGCACTATTTAATATCACAGCTCTAGGATTTCAGAGGGTTGGAAACCAAGCCACAGCAATAGGGATACATATGTACACAGGCCCAGAATTAGGTTAGAATTAGGGAGGCAGGTGGAGGCACTGAGTGCCCAGGGAACGCACCTAAAGCAGCCTCTGAGCACCCAAACCTTGACGGAGAGATGCCTGTGAGCCAAGCCTGAGCAGAATGAGAGCCAGTGGGCCACCCGGACAGCAGGAAGAAAAGGGAGGTCTTGTCAGCAGGGCACAGAGCATGGTTTCATCCCCACTGACCACAGCAGACAAAGAACAAAAGTCAGCAGATGCCAAGGAGTAGGTTTTAACTGCTGCGGGAGCCTTCCCATTACAGCTGAGTAATGCTCGAAACACGCAAGAGGCAATTATAGGGGCTGTTTATCTTTTTATTATAAATTTAGTATGAATGACCAATGGAAAAGTCACAATGGAGTACCAAGAACATTTTATCAAAATTTTAGCAGCATTTAAACAGTAATAGATTCCCAGCCTCCTCCGGGCACCCCTTGCCCTTTGCCTTCCACCCACAAAACAGTAACCTTCGCCCACATGTGCTTTCCAAAGGCACACAGGGGATGTAGCTAGCCATTTTCCCCTGAGCTGCCGTGAAAAAAGTCTCATCCTAAAAGCTGGTTACCATACAACCTCCATTCATGCAGGGTCAGGTTCCAATCCCCTCCTCCATGTCGGCAGCACAGCAGGAGGCTGGCTGGCTGTGGGCTGGGGCTTGCCAGGGGGGAGGCAGCATCTGCTCACACCCTCCCCGTGTTTCTCACTCGAGCCCCTGCATGGATCAGCACTCCCTCGGGCACCCATAACCTTCAACCACAAAACCAGGGCTAAACCTGTTTTCTACCCACTGCTGCCCTTCCCTTCTGTATGCAGGGGTGCCGTGCACCCCAGGGTCCCGCTCCTGTACCTGAGAGTGTGTGCTTGTGGCTGGATGGACAGAAAAAGGGGAGACTGATGGTCTGCTCTTTCACGGGAATTGATAGCAGGGCAACTGGGAGCTGAGACTTGAAGGGGAGGGGTATAAAGGGAGCTGTGAGATATTGAAGTATCAACCCACAAAATGAAGTCAGTCTACTATCAGCTAATGTGGAGAACCATGGTCTGCCTACTAAGTCACAAGAGCTAACTTTTTTGTGTGCGCTTCTTTTGTTTAAAGTTACATTAAGACATGAACAGTACTATCCCAGCCTCACTGGCCAGAGCTTGGTGAAAACGTTGAATTAGAGGTGGGAAAACACAACACACGCCCACACGTGTAGACAACAACATAGTATCGGCAAGCTATTCCCCTGCTTCTTTGGTACTTCCTAAACTTTCTTATCCAAAATATATAAGGGAAATGCACCATTTCAAAGTTACTGTTTTTAAGTATTTACACAGCCATAACCATCACGCTATGATACACAAAGATCAATATGATATGAACAAAGTTATTTTATGAAAAGCACTTCTGCACATTTTATTTTGTTCCAGTATCTTAATAGCTTTAAAAAATTCATGTGTTATGCAGTCCTGTACCTCGCTTCTTATATCAAATGGACAAGAAACATTTCCTAATCCATACTCTTCTTCAAAAGATTAAAAAATAGCCACCAAAATGATACACTATGTACAAATTTTACTAAATATTAAATTCTAGGCAATTATTTTCACCCCACTGATAATATAACTTAGGTATTGTTACCTACTATATGCATATATATTTCTTTAATATATAAGAAATGGCACCACATCACCATGTCACCAATATGACACATTGTTATGTACAGTAGATAAGAAGTTAGATATGGAAGATGGATCCTCTCCGACTGCTTCTTTCACGGGAATGCTTCTCCCCTCGGTAGAAGCTTGGCCATTTCCCCTTTTTCCAGCAGAGGAGGCTCTTCAGATGTAAGGCAAAATCCCATACATCAGCAGTGCCATCACCCCAGCGCTGAACAAGCCAGCCACCGGCACAGTCACAAACCACGCCAGGAAGATGTTGCGGAAAAGGCGCCAGTCGACAGCTTTCTTGGAGCGGATCCAACCAACGGCCACCACGGAGCCAACCTTGGGAGCGTGGGAAAGAGAGAGGGAGATAAGATGTGAGGCATAGGTCTGATCACTTGTAACATGCCCACGGCCACACCAATGCCAGTCAGCTGATACCAAGCAATGCTCTGAGATAAAGGAGCCCCTGAGGATGACGATGGCTCTGTTCGGGTGTGGTGGCAGAAGGGTGACACTTCTAGGGTGCTTTAAGCTTTACTTTTCAATGATCTGTTTTTCATGGGCCTTGGAGCCAGTCAAAGGCAAATAAATTTGTTTACGGGTTTTTCTCTGCCCTGCTAACTCCTGCATCAGCCATGAGTGCAACTGAGGCAGCTTCCCACCTGACTCAGTCCATAGGGCAGAGTGTCCACTGAGTCTGACCAGACTGCAGTTTAAATCATGAAAACAGCTCTGCTGGAGACTGTTGCATGGGGCAGGTCAGAAGAACTAGTAGGGTTCCTTTTCCACCTCCCTGTTCTCTTGCTGGTTTGGGATGTCCTGCCTGTTCATCCAGCAGCTGCTGAACCTCTGCAGCTTACAGCCCAGCATACAGAGCTGACTCAAAACAGCACATCTGTATTTCAATACTGAGGGCGATAAACAGGATGGTAACAGCAAGGAAAGCAGCTGAGCCCACCCTGTGACAGTGATGGTGACTTGGTAGGGGGCAGACAGACAGTGCAAGGTTAGACTCAGTACATCAAACTCATCTGTCCAAGCCCTTTGAGGAAAACCAGCCCTTTTGGACCAGCTATCCAAGCAAAGCATCCAGAGCTAAAATCCTCCCTGCAGATAAAGACCTCAGCCTGATGCTATGGGGCACAGACAGCAAGAGGATGGTGCAGAATGAATAAACCACCACAATATCCTTCAAAGGCACTGCTACCAGGGCAACTGGGTAGGTCAGACAAAATACACTGTAGCATGGGCAAAGCTGCAACCTTTTCTTTCTTGGAATGTATTTTCAGTTGATAAGCTTGGGTATAAACCCAGCATATTAGTCCTTAAGAAAAACATTTATCTGAAAAAAAAAACATTTTCAGTGAAAAATTATATAAAAACTTCAGTAACTCTGCATTTTCTTTCTGGCCCAGAAGTGGCTTTCCATGCTGTTAGCAAAAACATGTAAATTAGTGCAAGTCTATTCAAAATGCACGGTAAAGCAGGAAGAAATGTGGAGGGAATATTCTGTTTTGAAGGTAAGGAAACTCCAAGACACAGCTGGGCATGCGCTCCCTGAAGTGCCATCCCTGCCTCTCTGCTTATTTTCTTAATGGGAGTATCAGTTCCTGCCTGTAGATCAAAGGATGGGTTGCTCCCCATGTACAGAGCCAGGAAAATTATAAATGCTAGGAAGCCAGGGAATCAGAGAAAGATAGGATGGATATATCAAATCCATATCTTTTGTTAACACCTATTTAGCTTCTAACTATTGCTTAACGTTTCTTTTTGGAGAAGGGTTATTTGTTATATATACAGGGAAGACCCTGTAACTGTAGGATGCCTGTGACAGAACATGGGAAAACTAAATTTGATATTCTATGACCAATAAGGTCTCTGTCTAACGCTTGATCCAATAAGGAAATCTGTCGGATAATATTTCATCTGAATACCCCCTCAGTGAACAATATGCTATTCTGTATTTAGGAGGTGCCCAGTGAAGGGGAACCCCACACTTCCGACTGTATCCAAGCATTAATTGGAGGAAATAGCGCTTGGTTTTTCAGCAGCTCAGCTGTTAGGCTCAGCTTTCCATTTTGCATGTCCTTAGCATCTGTCTGCCGTGCTTGCAACAAGAAGCATTGCTTATGAAGCAAGCCTTCAGTCTATGTACACTAGTCTCTGAGCCCTTCCTGAAATGTAAAAGGTATCAGCAATGATGGCATTGGTAATCTGTTTTAAGCATTATTAAAGTTTAGTTTATTAATAATGATTTTGATGGACTAGAGGTTAGGAGAGTAGCTAAAACTTGGGTGTAGGCATACTACACCACCTGCAGAATTTCAGATGATATCTACTTTGAGATTGGTTTGAAACCAGTGCAGTTTGCCTTCAGTATGCTCTGCCTAAAGCACTACAGAAATGCTTTTGGCTCTCGTTCCTGTGCAATGTTGTATTATAAGAACACACAGAACATGGTAATTCAAGCATAGCAGAACAAAAAATATTTTCAAAACCCCAGAATCATAATGGCAAATGGAGCTGACAGTATGACCTGAACAAAAGACACTTTTGCAGAGGAAAAGCATTTAACTTCTGAACTGTAATTTTACCTGTATTTCACCTGAGAAAGGCCTGTTTATTTCTACATCTCAAATCATAGAATAAATAACAGGTGCTATGTGTAAGATTCAATATGACCATTTGCCCACCTGGGCAGCAGAAAGGCAAGGTATGCATTCATACCACACCAGCTTTTCAGCACTAAATCCCAAGGGAGGTTGAACTGGTGCAGGCAAAACAATGTGGTTACTGCATTCAGACTCCCAAATTCCTTTGGAAGCTCAAAAGATTAGGTCTTTCCTTCAGTCCTCTTTGACTTGGAAGCTTTCAGAGGGATTTTCCTCTCCCCTTTGACTTGTGGCGAACATGAAGGTGCAGTTCAGGCACTCAGCAGGCACTGAGCATGAAAAAGCTGCTTGGTTGTAGATTTAGGACAGGCACATTGGGCAGTAACTATCTCATGTAGACCAAAGCCTGTGATTTAGGACTGAATGCAGCTCCTGATATGAGAGGGACTGACAAATCTTTCTCAGAAGCTAATGCTTTTCTTCCTGCTACCAACCTCCGGTTTGCCACCACATCTGCTCCCAGACCTGAAAACTGCTGCTGCTCAGAGCTTTCCTTCATACTTGGTCTCCATTTTTCATTATAGACTATTGTTTCACCTCAAAAAGTCTCACTCCGGGTGTTTCATGCTGCTCCTTCTCTGCCATCAGTTTACCTAGTTACTGCACATTCAATTGATTGATGCTCCTTCAGTAGGTCTCCCACTTTAGCAAATCCTGTTTTGCAGTGGAGCAAATACTGGGGAAAGGAATAACTTCCACTCCCTGATTCTCAGGATTAGGCTAACCCTGAACCTCTTTTCTTTTTGGTTTCTAGGGCAAAATAATTCTTCTGCTGATTTTTAAGACAGCATTTTTGACTCAATGGCTAACAGCACTTTCAGAGAGGCATTTTCACATAGAGCAAATTATATGTAACAGTTCTCTTACTCCTCCTCTGTGCCCTCAAAGAAAACAAGAGATATAGGAATACATATGTTACAAGTGTTTGCTTTATCTTGTGTTGATCACTTAGGGTCTCTCAACTCAGGATCTCATTTTGCTGAGACACTGAGTCAATTATAATAGCGTGACATCCTGGAACAGTCTAATCCTATTGCAAAGTGGATCTTCCCATTAAGAATGATCCATCTAATGAGATACAGCAAACTACAGGGAGCAGGCACAGACTAACTACATTAACTGCTTTTATGGAAGTATTTTTTAAAAAGAACTACTTTGCTCTGCAGTTAGAAAAGACCAAGCTTTTAACTGCATTGAGTGAATACCTCCTCCTGCCATTCTCTCATTAGCTTATGGCTTCCAAGACATTTTCTTTTTAAATTCAGTTTATTTGTCTGCATCAAAGTGTGTTTTCTCTTTTACAGTGGGGTAGAAGTGCTTCAGGCATGTTACTGGCATAATCAAAGCTGTATTATTCTCCCTGGCAAATTCTTCATCATGCATTTGATCTACCAGTCAGCCTAAAGGGAGGTAGTTTCAGGCTAGCATTTTCAGAAGTGGATCACGTTGTTACTATTTTTCCCCTCCCTGTTTGATTCAGAGGAACCAGAGTTTTGCCAATGCCAGGAAATCTGAACGGCCTTTTAGAGCAGCTCAGTCTTGGCTGCTTCTCAAAGAGCAACAGGACAGAAGAAAGAAATGATTTTGCAATAGAGGAAGGCTTTCTGAAGAAATGGTTTTCACTAGAAAAAGGCCAATTGAACCAACTTGGGGCATTTTGCAGGATGTGTGGATTTCATTGACTCTTTCACTGGAAACCAGGTCAATGTCACAGGCAAGGATGCCAGGCTTCTTGCCAGCCTGCCTGCCAGGACATGGAGCATTTAGCCCCGGAAACCTGCTTGCCCCAGCCCCAGCCAGGGTTGGAAGGGCTCCATGGTCTCAAAGGTGCAGTAGTGAATCCTACTGCATCTGTTGTTTTTTTAGAGCTTGGTGTTGGTTGCATGTCGTGCCGCAGAGGGACTTTGCCATTTTGGGGTTTCTGATTTTTCCTGCCAAAGGGTGAAAGAAACAAACAGCTTTTCATGTCCAAGAGCTTGGGAGTCCATGGGAAGCAAAGGAAAGATGGGATATTCTAGGAATTTTCTAGGAAACAAAATTTCAAATTCCCATTATGTTTTTCCAGCAGTGTAAATGTTCACATGCTCCCTGATGTCTACAAGCAACACAAATGCCTTCTCACATAGCATATCATATGACGCAGTTTAATTATGCTCATTACTCAGCCTGTATCTATACTCCAAAGTAATCTTTTTTAGGAAAAAAAAAAGAAAATCCAACAATCTTGTTCAAAGAACTAATTACAAGGGCCAGATTCTGTATTACAATGCACAAAAGTGAGGACAAGTTGGTTTAAAAGAAGAGAGACATTAAAATATTAGCTTAATGATGTAGCAATGTTTTCCATACAGATGGCTCTAAAATACTTGTAACCACGTTCACACAAACTATGAATCTACGTTATTTTAGTATGTCTATATTAGTTCAATACAATCATGTAAGGGTGAAAGACGGTCCAGACTTTTGTGCAATTAGTTATAATGCTGACTTTGCTTAGCCATGCCAGCTTTAAAAGTGGACCTTGTTATTTTGCGGTCACAGTCTGCACAGTGCACCACATAGTGAAGGCAATCTGCAACACTTGGTATCTCTTATATTTTGTTATGGTTTTTCCTAGCGATGTGATTTACTGATAGGATCACTGCAAACTCCAATACCTTGCAATGGGTGGAGCTTATTGGAATACCCACATTTGAGGCTACAAGTACCGTTAGCGCACACATTACTTCAATGCAAAATCCACTGTGAAGAAATAAAAAAAAAGACAGATGGAAAACCTGTAGTAAAAGAGTTATATGCAGGAAATCCCATGCCATGCACTTATCAAGACAGTGAAGTATAAATGATGAATGGTGCGCAGCCTCTGAACAAGGGAGAAATGTTACCCGACCAGGTTCAAATGGCACCGTCAGAGGAAACCAGGGTCTTCCTTGTAATGGTTTGTTTTAAAATTGAGGTCATTTTTTTGTAAGTCCTGTTTTTCTTTACCAACAGCTATGGAGTTCACACTGTGTCCAATTCCAGTGACTGTACTTTGACAACTCCAAAGTATTTTTTGGAAGCCGGATTACTTTCCAATGTCGCTGGCACAACCGAGATGCACTGACGCCCCTGTGCCTAACTGTCCTCCGTCAGCGGCTGTTTTCCCCTTGCTGTGCCATTATCCCTGGCTCGAGTGCCACAATTTTAAGATGAATAGTCCAGACTGCCTTGACTGCAGTCGCTGGGCAAAGGCATACCTTGCAGTGTGTAGTACTGACAGGAAGTCCAACATTGGAAGCTACCACAACTGTGAACGCCGAAGCCAACTCAATAGTGAATCCACTGCAGGAAGCATAAGAAAACACTTCACAATCACTCTTTGCATCAGCTGGGACTGATACCATGCAGTGTGCCAAAGTCTTACCCGTTTCTTCTTTTGACTGTTTCATCTCCAAGTGATTTTTGTCATACAAGTAAGTTTAGAGAATAAGCAAGTGTTGAATAATGGAAAAGGCATAGGCTAGACATCTGTAGTATCTTGGCTGCACGGTTCATTGCATCAGGGACTTTAACACTTGACGCTGTGGTGAATCATGCCTAATTAGTAATTTGGTTAAGAACTAGCACAAGTCGAGTATGCATTAGGGACAAAAATTATTATAATAAATACATATGGTTTTAGTAGTCTGAAGCGCGCTGGGAAAGCCACTGTAATATTGCAATTTCCAAATGCACCTTCTGCCACATTAATTAGGCCAACAGCAGAAGACTGTTCACGCAGACCTCTATGCCTCAAACATGTTTACAGGGTTATCCTTTTTCCTTTCTCTCTTTCTCATTCTTTCTTTTTCTCCTTTTCCTTTTATTTCTTTCATTTTTTTTGAAAGACGGAGAAGTGAGAGCCAGGTTATCATTAAAATCAAAGCACAGCAAATCCAGCAAACTGCATTACAAACAAAATACTGGAGCAGCAATTTCTCAGATTGCCTCACACACGAAATTCACACAACCACAATGACACCTGTGGACCTACCTTGATGGTGTGATTGGAGTGAGGTCTTTACCCATGGTCTGGATAACTCTTCTACCCCAGACCCAGAGACCCACACAGATCCCAACACCTCCATAGAACAGCAGCCAGACAGGAGTCGATGCTTCTTGCATTACACCACCTTGCTCATAGATAAGCCAGAGTGCGACGAGGGGACCGATTGCATTGCTAGAGAAACAGAAATATATCACCTGAGTTATAAAAATGCAGATCACTGCCTTAAAAGAAGTCTCTTATTTTCTGTGTGATTTTAGTTCATCGTGCATGCAGCGCTGCTCTGACTTGACCCTACAGGTAACACCCTTTCTTGCTTGGAAAGGCTGTGGTACATGACTCTTACCATGTTGCTTTTCAGTTGGCACTTCATCACTGATAACTAGAGAGAATCCTGAAAGGAATTTCTCTTTTACAAATTGTTTCCTGAAATGTCAGTTGGAAGTACCTCATTATGTCTGTTCTGTGACAAAAATCAGTATTTTCAATACTGCACTGAAACGATCTCAAAATTTACCACTTAAAGAGCTTTGCATCTTTAAAATTCAAGTATCAAATTAGCCCTTTTTGTCAAAGAGGGAAAATAATGAACAAAATTACCATTGCAGACAAGAATATAGAAATATAAACTAGTATGACACCCTGTAAAGTTTGGGATATGATCAGAATACAGCCAGGAAGGTGACTTAGTCCTCTTCACACATGCTGTAGAACTAGTTGGACTGGATCAGAGAAGACCCTTCGGTGACACAGAGCTGGAGTAATCCTTTTTTCCTATTCTGCTGCTGCTATCTAGAAAAACACTGAAAGTCAGCAACATTGAAGTTGTAGCTCCTAATACAGGTCATTTGATATTGGTGGCTGGAGTCTCTGGTGCCTGGAGTCAGACTTCTGACTCTGTTTATTCTAAAAAAGCTTCAAGTTTCTAGTCATGAGAGTTAGAAGAAAAACTCGAAAGCTGATATGCAGTTACTTTAGAGCCCTAAATACTAAAAATCAGATAAGTATTTCAACATCCCTTACTTTTTTTCAGCTACTTTACTAAACCAAATGGCTGCTTGCGTGATTGAGCAGCATTTATCCACCCCCCAAAAAAGCATACTTAGTGAAACAGCACTACATTTATGTATAAATAATAATGAAAAGAGCAGAGTAAACCTGACCAATGTAATTCAAAAAAATTTGAAAACCATCAGGAAGCACCCCTCTTCATAAACTGATATGGAAAGCAGGTCATGGCAAGCACGGCAGGCAGGACCAATAGCCATGCTTCTCCTGGAGCCAGGATCAGTTAAATTTAGTTCCTGGTTCTGCTCCAAAATACACAGATGGAGTAAGGGCCAGTGTTAATGTCAAATGTTGTGCAAACCAAGCTACCGTATCTGCCAGTTAATAATTTACTTGAATTCCATCTTTACCAGACACAAGGTGCTAGGGGCTGAGTGGCAAATGCCAAGAGATGAGGGTCCTCAGCATTGCAAAGCTTGGCACACCTAAGCAACATGAGACCCTCTTTCTTTCATCTGGTCCTTGAGAAATCGAGCTCTGAACCCTAAAAATTGATCCTGGAGCAAAGTAACTAGGAAGGACTTTTCCCTTGTAAACACGCACAACAACATTCAAGCTGTGACGCAAATGAAAATATTTAAAAATGCTCTGATATAGAAAAGAAATAATAATTCTTATGTATTTTGAGAAAGTTACTGAAAATAAATTAGTGAGCCAATATGGATAATAAAATCCAGTGGGTTTGAAGACACTGGGTAGTACAGTGAAGAATCAAATATACTTTAAAGAAATACACTTTAAAGAAAGAGCGATTTCCTCTAGCAAAAATACTTTAAAATTCTGGTCTGATACTGTGCCTGAGTAAGCATTTGATTTGTTGAGGTTTTGCATGAATGGAAGGACAGTATGTGAAAAGTCCTTAGGGCCAAAATGCAAGAATTATTTTTCCTCCAAGGAAGAAGAGAGTCTTGACTGAAGCATTTCTAGTATTTTTAAGTTGACATGCAACTTCTTTTCCAGTGTTTTCAGGTGTGGATTAAATTGCTTGCACATTTAAATTCCTTCTTGTGCACAGAAAAAGAAAGGTGATTCAATGTACCTTCAACTGATGGGTGCAGAAGGATGGATAAAGGTAAATAAAACACTGATCAGATGAATAAAAGGAATACGCTTTTACTGTGCTGTATAACATGGAAACAGCCTCCCTGTTGAAAATAACAGACACATTTGGAGTGAGCCCAGGCACTAATTCCTGACTGTTCTAAAGAGATTATGGATGGATATTTGTCAGTCCCAATGTAAATGGAAAGACAGAAAAGGCTTCAAAAACTGCAGCAGCAAACTATGCTCTTCTGTATCAAAATCCAGTTTTAATTATTTGCAAATGCTACACCTCTGTGAATCAACTAAGCTTAATCCTTGACGAAAAGGTTATTTTCTTATTTGTGGCAATGGAAGAAAAGGCAAAACTCTGCTGACTTACGCTCAGCTTCAGGGGATCACCAGATCAGAAGAGATGACACTGATGCCCACAGAAGCAGAATTTCTGATACCTTCCCTGTAAGACCTGAAAGCAGAAGAGCCCTGGATCCATATATGTTTGGAAAGGCAAAAACCACATTTTCATTTGTGGGTATCTGCATCACTGGTTATCTATACCAGAGGGACATATCTCCTCTCCCTGTAAATCATGTTCACTGTGACTTAAATGTTCACCTCTTAGGGACAGTGGCATCTCCCAGCCTGAGTATCTGCAAATAATTACCAACAGCCACCAAGCCAGTGGCTCCAATCTAGCACGGTCATGACTCTCCAAGGGGCTCCTTCAGCTTCTAGATTTGTTCAGTAGGTCCAATCCCAGGGGCTTGTGGCATAAATGCTTCCTATGCCAATGAAGAACAATTCTAGAAGAAGCCATTAGGCCTGTTCCACCACAAAACTGGCAAAAGCTCACAATGAATGGCTCTGACTCAGGCACTGCAAAGCCTACAGTCTTGGTTCTGCCTAGAAGACAACCAGTTCCAACAGGACAGTAAGAGAGATTAAGAGAGAAACACCACACAGATAAAAAAAAAAGGCATTGTTAGATAAGAGAGTTTGCTTTGAGACCTTCTGCAGTCAACAGATGTGTCCTACAGCTGAGTGACTAAACAGATAAACCACAATGATGCTGGCTAGACTGAAATGTGGCTTTTACAGTATTTGCCACCAGTTCTATCTCATTTGACTCAAGACATGACTAGCAGGAAAGCAGACCTCAAATCTTCCATGTATTTGCCTAAGACTCATTTCCCAAGTCTATTTTCAAGTGATTTTCTCTCCCACACAAGTTTTTACTTGCCTTAACTAACTCTCCATTTCTGCTGGAGCTCCAAGTCTTATTTGTGTTAGTTCGGAGGAGAAGAAAAAAGCCTGAGATAGTCACCCAAGGATTCTGAAGCCCTATTCACACATATTTATATGTAAAACTGCCCTTAGGTCCCTATGAAACTGAAGTGTTTTAGAGATGTTGCTGTATTATTTAGCTATTGGGTTTAAAAGATAATATAAGCTGCTCCTGTCACGGTATTACTTTAATTTTGTTCACCTAATACACACTTTTCTACTAAGCACAAGGGGAATTAGCCATTACAAGCTAATTTTAGGATGAATTTATGAAACATTATGGCATAAGAAGCCCACCTCTTGAGTCTACCTGTTGCAAAGTGTATTCTCCACATTCAGCACTTTTCACCATCTCTGCCAGGTTCCGCCAGCTGCGATTATTCACCAGGGCACAGGACTTTGCAGCAGCAGCGGTGTGCAGGGGCTGTTTGCCTTCCCCAGAGGTGCAATACAGGATTAAATGCCATCTACAGTCATACTTGTACTTGCAGACGCATGTCACAGTGGTTCAGCAAAGTGCTGCTCAGTGTTTCTGAAGTGCTGCCTGACCCTCATGATGATTTTGCTCTCAACTAACGTGAATTGGCACAACTTCTCTTTTTCTGCTCGCTTGTGCCAGTTGAGAATCTGTCATGCACCATTTATAAAACTGTTGTGAAAGATAGCATTTGACAGTGAATCTGAACTATAAATAGAGTTGGCTTCTCCTCTCCCCTGTGAGACAGATAGTATTACGAACAAAAAAAACCACCACACATGCAACTATCATGAGACAGGCTTAGAAATTACAGTTTCCCACGTGCACACTCACAAAAGCAGAAATTTTTAGGTAGCTTTGGGTCACAAGTCCAAGCCCTTCTCTGGAAGAACAAGGACTAAAACTTTTTTTTAAATTTTATTTTTAGTAAAAAATAAGGGATTTTTTCCTAGCAATGGAAGGATGCCATCAGCTGAATGCTCTATTGCCAAATCCCATCAAACTTGTCATAGCACTTTATGAAGTAGCAACATTGCTGCTACCTCGCTGTTATTTGAGGGGAGTAGTGAGTTGCTCAAAAAGAAAATCTAACTGTATTTGAAAGCTATGTTGTGAATATGCTTTGTGAATAATTTACAGATTCTTTGATGACCATGCTTTGATGCTCTGCTACCTGGAAGAGCAGATTGAGTTTTAGTCATTTTTTCTAGTGGAGTGAAAGAACATCAAAACATACATTATCACCAATTAAAACTAAATTGCAAGCAAAACAGCCATCTAAGAAATCTGCATTAGTTATCCAAATACAATTGCAAAATTCCCAACCTTTTGACTATTTCCCAAACCAGGATTTCACAAACTTTTCACTGGGAAAACCAGTGGGATATTAGGCAGTAGTTACGCCTTGAGACATCACCCAGTTGAGTAAGGGTGCAAGGAAGATATGCCTGTATGTAGCAACAGGAAAAAAAATGTCCTCATCTCTAGATTATCAAGAGAGATTATCAAGAGATTTTATCCTCGTTCCAATAACTGGGCACTTTGGAAACAGTGCATATACCATAACGCAATAAAAGTGTGTCACAGCTGTGCCCTGTGCAAGCTTTGCACAAAGGGCAAGCTTTGGGTGTGTTAATGAGTCAGGGAGGATATGTTTTTATTCCTGCAGCTCATCTCTGCATACTGCCAACACTGCCCCTGAAACCTCAACTCCTGGTTGGAGGGTTGGGTCCATCCTCCCTCGCATCCACCAGCATCAGCTTTTCTCTGGCAAACCCAGTCATGGGCCCTGATCACAGTGGGATAGGGAGGAATTTCTGTGCCTAGTGGAGCCCCTTTACTTGCTGCTCTCATCTGGCTTCCCTGAATGATTAAAAAAAAAAAAGGGAACGTACCTGCCTAATTAAGGACACAAGTAAAGATTCATGTCTACTTGGGACACAGGCTGGACTCACAGGATAGGCTTCTATTCAAAAGGGAAGAAATCAGATATCAGGCTGCTCTCACTAATCATAATAGGCCAAGTAGCTTCCTAAATATTTTAAGCGATCTTGACCACAGCTCTCAGGGAGGAAATAAGAAATACTTGTTTTGTAATCCAGCCTTATTATAGCTCCTTTAGACTCCTTATTTAGCCAGGAGGCTGAATCCCACTAAGCTTCCTGTGTGCAGTGAGATACTGGCAATGTTCCAGCCCTTCCCTCCTTTAATCCCATTGCATCTACTCTAAGAAGAGGGGAAAAAGATGAATCCTACTGCTTTGTGTGCTCTGACCCAAACCTCCAGTGGATTCTGTATAGAGGTGAGAGAAGTTTCCTCTCCCTGTATTTTGACCAAGCAGGTTTTCCCTAGTTTCACTCGAACTGCTTTACTTAAACAATTAATTCCCTGTCTAGTAGCAGTTCAGCTTCCCTAAAACTACTGAGAGAATGTGTAGAGATATATAAAAAATACTAAACAATTTTACTATAGTTCTGAAATGGTTTAAAATGCTGTTGTAGTAATATAGTCTATATCATTTGGATAATGAGAGCCATTCTTTGTCAAACTTGGGTCATAAATCTATATGACATTACCTGCAGACTCAAACACAAATGACCTCTTTTTCCTAATATCAAAGTATGAATAAGCAAGGGTAGTCCTGAAGTCCTCCACTAGAAATTTAATTAGAGCAGACACATTCAAACCATTTATGCAGCAGGAACTCAGGAAAACTGAGATCCTCCATGAAACGTCTGCAGGCAGGTTTCTCCTCCCTACAGCATGTACCAGCCCAACCTCAGTACCGCCTGCACTTTGGCACACACAGGCATGGGTGGGTGGCATGGTCCACTGACATCCTGTTCACCTGGAGCATCATGCCTCCTGCCACTGTCATGATAATAAATCAACCTTCTTCCATGGCTGGAATCCATGAGCACAGACAAGCCAGGGCAAGCAGCTCCTGTCATCCCCGGGGTTCCTCCTGTGACAGCAGGAATGATGGCCCAAGGTGGAGAAGGTGGGGTAGAAAGGGACAGAAGAGACTACCCATTTATAGGGGAAGGAATCTGTATGAGAAAAGATTACACATGCACAGACAGGTGTGTAGGAGCACAAAGCTGAGGTCTTTTTCATAGCATAAACAGCAGATTTTAATCAGCAGACCTCACACTGACCCACAGCATCTTTCTGTGGGACATCTTGCTTTGATTGCAAGAATTCAAGGACTAACAAGCTACAGAGATTGCTCGAGTCAACAAAAGCGTCTTTGCATTTGCTAAGATGGACCTGTGGGGGCAACACACTGTTTAACTGTAAACTTTTCATTCCCAACCCACTAGCACAGCAGCCACAGCCACCACTGTGCTGAGCACTGGAGATAGCTATGGGGTTAGCAGTCCTCTAGCCATGTCCAAAATAGCCTGCCCAACTGCCCTTGTTTTTGAGAATTAGTTAATTCAGATATACTTCCAGATTTTCAAATGCAGCATAAACCCTACAGCTTCATCAACTATCCTGTTACTTGCAGACAGGCTGTTGTGGCTGCAGTGCTAAGCCCTGGGCCATCACAGTTCCTGCTGAACCAGCCTATATTTACAGAAAAATAAGCTCAGTCCAACTCAACCATAGGTGCATATAATCCCCGCTGGCCAACAAAGCCCAGTCTCCTGGCCTCTCTGGAAAGCTGGCTCTGAACAAGCATTTAGGAAGCTGGCAGTTCTCCTTGTGTCACGCTCCTGGCTGAGGTCTTTTTTCCATCCTGCCCTTTTTATTCTCCCATTGCCCTTGCAATGACCTGACGTGCTCCCTTTGTGCTCGGGTGCTGAGCCAGTGGGACCTGCTCACTTGGTGCCGCTAATTAAGTTCAACAACAACATTTTTTTCAGTGGTTCTGTCTCAACACATTTAGTCGGGATTTTAAATTCTTTAGATTTCATTCACTCCATGTGCAGGATGGTGTCACAAGGCTCTCAGCTCGGCTCAGCTAGTTCCAGCCCTGGAAGAGCTCCAGCTTCCTTGACACAGCGCATATAAGCCTGGCAGCAGGGGGGCAGGAGGGGAGGGTCTGAACAAAACAGTCACCCAAATAAGGAGTTACCATGACTCCCTGTTTCTTTTAACACACAGCTGTCCCAGCCAGGATCTCTGCTGATGTCAGCCTAAACATGAGCCCTGAGTGCTACAAACATCATCTCCTACAGCAAAGATGGCTGGCATCCTTGTGACACTGAAAAGCATCATCTTAGAAACAACCGGGGTCTAACTACCTCAGGAGTTAATTATGAGTTAGTTGTGCATTTGAGAGCAAAATACTGATTTAACTCTTCCAGGTCCATTGGCAATCTTGCACAATGAAACAAGAGAGATATCTGTACGATATGTTGTCCACTAAAGTGCTGTCCAAATTATATGGGGCACTTCTGATCCATGAAGTTTTCCTGAGCTGCATCACGGTTCAGTCCGTACTGTATGCCTCATGTGTACATATGCTCTAAATCAGGCCAATTATTTCCCTCAAAATTACCTGCAGTTTTTAAGTTTCATATCAGCTTTTGATTTTTCTTTTTTTGCTCCTTTTATCTGCTCCTGTCCCCTCAAGGAATACAAAAAAACAGCCTGATGGAAAATAAATGGAAAACATGGCACAAGAGTAAGTTCCAAGACAGGGAAAGAAAACATAGGAGACAAGTCCAAAGAAAAATATGTCGACAATGGAGGTGCTGCCCTAAATACAAGTGAGGACCTTAAAAGTGAACTCAGAGGAAAGCAGGATTTTAACAACAGGATTCAAGGCTGAGGAAAAAAAAACAGAGAAGCAGCTTGAAAGCAGCACCTAGAATGAGCAGAAGGAAAGTGAACAAAGGAGGGAGATGAGAAGATAGAAGGCATCAGTGGAAGATGGACTGCCAGGGCTTACTTTCCTACAGAAGTGCAAATAGAAAGCTGTGCTACTAGTTAGGTTCTACTGTATGATTTTTAAAACAATGTGTTGCTTTTTGAGCTCTGCAGATCTTCATGCAACATGTGGAGGAGTCAAGAGCCCAGTAAGAATTCTTCTGCTCTGCTAGACGAAGACTGGAAAAATGTCTCTGCTGCACAATCCACAGTAAAGATACCTGCATTCCCAGAGTATTTTATCTACTAAATCTACTAAATCTTTTAGTCATACAAAGGGGTTTTATTGTTTAGCTGGAACTCAGTACCATCACAAGGATGGGTTCCTATCCAGTCCTACACCCATGACCATCTTCTTGCTTTTCTACCAGCTTTGACAAAATGAAGTCAACTTGTTCTTCAGTTTTGCAATTACATGAATTCAGCTTAAGAAGAGATTTTGGAATAAATAGCATTTAATAAAAATGTGTTTCCTGGCAAATCTGATAGAATCACCAACAAAAGCAGAGATCAGAAAAATACTAAAAAAAAAAAAAAATTTCAGGAAAGGATATTGCCAAGGTTACAAGACAGCCCAAATGCAACATTCATGGGGAATTAGGCTGTAAAATGCAACTAAGCATATTGCACAGAGTCTGAACTTTGTTTTTCATTCTGTCAAAACCAAATCTGATTTCTGATCTGACTGAATCCTTACAGATCACGTCTAACAAACTCTATCACCCCTGCCTCCTATAGAACAGGCAAGTGATGCTTGCATAAACATGAGTCCTTGAGGGGTATGCATAAGCATCACCTCCAGGGAATAAAGGAGCTGGGGCAGCTACTGAAAAATACTATGAACTTTCTGTGACGCTAGGGTACGTAGCACGAAATATCAGTGGTACTTGTCCTCATTCCAATGTTCCCTTTAGCACTAACTGATGGCCACTTGCAGAGTCTGGGTACTGGCCCCCAGGTCTTTGCTTTTGGCCAGCATGCTCAGAGGAGAGGATCTTAACAACAGAGACCATCTGAGAGGAAAGAAAGTTGCACCTCTGATCCAGAAGATGAGAGGACCTTGGACTTCTTCCTAGAGCTAGATCCCTGAGGATACAAAGAGTACAAGAAGGCTCTTCAGAAAGCCCTATCCTGAGTTCCCAGGACGCTGGATGGATGGGGAAGGAAGAAATATGTTTTCAAGTGTTTTCAAGATGAGCTGTGACTTAAATTGGGTGGCTGACAAGAGCATGGACCAATAACTGTTCTCCTTACTGAGTGAGACAGCATTTGCACAGATGCCTAAGGAGGACGATGAAAATTATGAACGCTGTAAATCCTCACTGCAAATGCTGAAACCAACACCATCAGGACATGGCTAACACGGCAAGGGTCCAGCAAGAAGGGGACTCAGTGCTGCCCCAACTACAACCCAAATAAGGACAGCTACTTCAACAACAGCTTGAGTGAATTTCTCAGGGGACCTTATCATGATACTGGAAAAAGTGCCAATTAAAAACCAAATGGATCACTCCAGGCCTAGGGAAGAGGCAGTCCAGCCAAATCTTAAAGGAAAAATATGCAATATTGCCAGGGACAGAGCAAAACCACACAAATTCAGTCACATGCCATCAAGATGGTGAGGTGCAATAGGGCCCTGCAGATTAAGCAATGTTACAAGCAGACGGGCAATTTGAGTGCGGACCAGGAAGGTATAAAATGCTCCATCCTGGGCCTACACCCTACAATCAAAACTCTTGTACTTTGAGGAATATAACAGAGCCAAACCTTCAAAAGGAAAGAGGTTGGCAAATGAGTGAGTGAAGAGACACTATTTTGCAGGGGTCTGACCAGATGATGGAGGGCAAAGAGGTAGAGATAAACATTTCTGAGACTAACTTTGAGATTGTAAGCTGCCTGAGTCAATATGAACAGGAGGAAAAGACTCCTGAAGGATGATGTTTTCCTTTATTCCTGTGAAATTACATTAATGCCATGAGATTTAAGGACAGATACACTTAAGCCAAATGACTGAAGGATGAACTCACTGGCTTCTTCCAAACTGAAGGAACAACTCAGTGGTGGTACTGGCTCTGGCTAAAACTCCTGCCAGGGAACATTGCATACCAGAGCTATGTTGGGAGATGCAAAGCTTATTAAACGAGTGTTAAGGGATGAGCTATAGCCCATGTCCCCTCTCTGCATGGGGCACAGAAATTTGCCAAGGGCTCCTTGGGGGTAGCTCCCTTTATTTTGGTAAGAGAAGAGTTGTTTATGCAGTTTATGAACTTCAACAGGACTTCAATGTTAAAGGCTTTTTAGATTCTATGGTCTATTTAATGATACACTGCCTCACATGGTCCTAGACCTTGGAAAACTCCAAGCAAAAGATTCAGTAAGGGGAAGTCTATAAAGCAATCAAAATGAAGATATTCTTTACACACCTCTTTTCACAGTGTGACATGAGATGAAATTCATCTAATGACAAAAATAGTCTAAAACTTCTTATTTGTTGAAGGTTTCCAATTTTGCAGTTAAAATAGACTGCAAAATCTGCAGGGCTGGGACTGTCCTGTTTTCTTTTACAGTAGTTGGGGGAAGTCTTGATGTCTTAAAGATTGCCAAAATTAAACCTATATTAAATAATTACTAAACAATTATTTAGCAGTGAATAAAAAAAATTTTACCCTTGAGAAGAAAATAAGCCATGGACTAAGCAGCCTAACTCCTAGAAAGTACCTGGGATATTGATGTCACCCGCTTTGCAAAACACAGCCCTGATGATCATCTACCTGCAGAAAAGAATAAGCTTTCCAACCAGCCAAGCTGGCAAACCTTGTTCCAAGCATTTAAACCTTAAAATTGCTGAGATCTCATCCTCTTACCTGACATCATTACCTCCATGGGCAAAGGATCCGAAGCAGGCTGTTAAGATCTGGAGGAAGTGGAAAAGTAGATGGACCTGAGACGTGTCTTTCTCTTCCTTATCCTCTTCCACGGGATCAACCGGGGGCCGGTTAGGATCCGCGAGCTCAGAGGCCAACTTCATTTCCACCCCACCTTCCTCTGCCTCGATCTCTGCCTCAGCCACTGCGTTGCAATAGCTGGAGTAGCTGTCATAGCGGACTCGCTTCTTGGAGTAGGAAACAGTGTCTCCCACTAACTTCTCACTGTCCTCTGGAGTTGATGTATCTGCTGCCTTAAAGGAGGAATGCACGGGCATGCCACAAATAGCAGCAGTGTAACAAGTATAACTGTTGTTGCGTCGTAACAGTTTGTAGTTGTTTTCTGGAGTGGGCCTCTCCTCATTGGCCCTGTCCAGATGTATTTTGTGGAGCAAGTCTTTGTATAAACCTGAGTCCTTGTGCACAGTGTGATAAACGTGGCCATCACTCCTCACGTGGCCATCGAAGCTGAAGGTGCCATTGGAAACAGGTGATTTCACCGAGGTGTGCGTCACTGAAAATGCCCTCCCTAAAAAGGCAGAGATTCAGAGGGGGTTTTATACAAAATGCAATGCAAAAGCCCCCTCCCTCCAGCTTCACAAGACAATAATGCAGCTGTCATCTGAGAATACAGGACAAAGAAGATCAATTTGCACTACATGCAGTGAATAAGACAAGATTCAACTGCCTTCAAAATAAACTCTCTCATCTTCTGTGGAAAAAGAGGCTTGTTCCAGTGCTGTGTCTCTCCAGACATACTGTATGACCTGCAGCAAGTCACTTGGGATCAGCTATTCAAACGTGTTACTTGATGGTTAAATCCTCAGGTTCTTCGAAAAAAAAAAATTTCGTAAAATTCCTTTCTTGTAAAGCAAGTTCTGCTTTTCCTGAGGTTTTGTCTATATTGAATAGGAATAGATAGTATTTCTGAAAGTGGTTTACTGCTATTTCATACTGAATATGAAGTCACCTATATTCAAGAGACATTTACATAGCTTTTAAAAATTAAAAAACCAGACAGCAAAAAAGTTCATGATCTGCAGATATATTTCCTTAGCTATTGCAACATTTTCTAAATCTTATTTCTATGAACATGATGATAATTATTCCCATTGCAGACACTTAATGTTAGCATACACTGTAGGACACACATCAAAATGTATCACAGGCAATATTTCTGAAGAAACCATCCTTTTCATTTCCTGACTTCCTGGATTTCCACCATGCAACATTCAGTATTGGTTTTACCTCTTTTTAAACTTGAGGCACACACTCAAAGGGCTCCACGTCATGACTTATTTGATTTTGTAAGAATTAGTTGAATATATTAGGCATTTATTAACCAAATTACAAGGCAGTGTAGATATTAGCAAAGTGATGTCAAAGTCAGCAGACCGCTAAGTGGAGGGGTTGACGCTTTATGCACACAAGTCTACTTCTTATATATGCAGAAAACAATGCGTGAGATTTTTCTAGTGGACACGCTCCAAATGGTCATACATTTGCCAACTAAAGTCCAAATCTTTTCATCTCCTGGTGTAGTATGCTAATCATCTTTATGCTGACTTTAACCTTCATACATCAGCAATCTGTGTTCTCTGTATTTTTCCACTGCTTCAAAGGATGGAAACACCATTAAGAATACAAAGTAAAGCAAAGTAATAAGACAAGTAATTTTTTTTCAGCTGTTTCTAAAACTGAAATACAGCCAAACAAAATGTAATTGATTTTAAGTCCTCTCTAGCAAACGTCACTTATGAATGAGCATCTTTCCAAACAAGCGCTGAAAAGTGATTAGAGCTGGAAATCCCAAACACTAACTTACTATTTACAAATGCGACCTACTTGCAGTTAAGACATCTCACTGAAACAGGAAAAAGACCAACCCTCTTTGTTGTCTTAGTTTCTTACCATACGGTACACGTGGATGGTTTCCATTTGCAATATTATCTGATGCCCCAGCAGCTTCTGTTACTGAACCAGTAAGGGGAATTGTGCTCTCATCAGATGTTTTGGCACCAGGAAGCTCTTTAAAGACTGGTGTTTCTTCATCTCGAATTTTATCAAGACTTTCATCTGATATCCTTGACAGTGCAGCATCTTTCTTTAACCGGCCTAAGGAAATAACAGTACTGTAATTTTAAACCCAACCTATACCACTTGTTACTTAAGTTTGCACTGTTTGCATCAACAGCATAGTTTAACATGGATAAAATAACATGGCTCTATTTCATACAGATGTTCTTTATTTATTTCTGAACTTATATTTAATAAGTTCGCTTGAGAAAATTCTAGAGCATCTTTGTTTTTTCCTATAAAATTTGCCAAAGTAGGCATCTAAAGTAAAACACTGAGTTGTTCATCTGTTAATGAAATTTGAAATTTTTCTCTGCATTTTAAATGCTGCATTTGTTGAGAGTAGCAAAGCAAACAAGCAAAAGACTGTAAGCTAAAAGCTGTGATCAGCTCAACTTACTGTAAAGCTAAAGGAGTCACTTAAAGATGATAATTCTGCCTGGTTTTTCCTCTTTAACATTTCCTTAATAAAATATAAACCAGATTATATTCCAGGTTTTATTGTCCTGTTTCTGCTTAGACTCTAGAAGTGAGTGCTGCAATGGATTGCCTAACAAGGTTTTGAATTTCTACCACTGCAGATTTTTAAGTAGATTACACAAATACATGCAGAATAGTTTAAGCACATCTTGCCAGTGGGTAGAGATCAGACTAGGTCCTCTCAAGGACTAGACTAGACCTCTCAAGGGCACTTCCACCCCTGAAATGAAAATGTAGTTTTCTATTATTTTCCATCACTCACAATTCATCAAACAACTACTTACTTTCTATTTTTCTCTTCATCCAGGGACACACAAAAATCCAGACTAAGACAGCAAATACTAAGGACACACCAACTGATATTAGAGCAATGGCCCACATTGGCAGTATCAGTCCTAGTACTGTGAAGACAAAGAAATAAAATCCAAGCAAATCATAAATTAACATGACTTAATTATCCTTATGACAGGCAGTGGAAAAGCAGTCCATTGCAGAAAAGCCAGTGTTCACAATGTATTTAAAACCAGTGTGAATGAGCTGATGACGGTTACTGCAGTACTTAAAGGTCTTACCCACTAGGGTAAGTATTTACCTGACCTTTGCTCTGGTTAATAAAGCCTGATGCTTAGCTTAATCTAAGCCATTATTTGCTTACGATATTAGCTTAATGCAGCACTTGAGAGCTGATGTTTCAGTCTTGCAATGCACAGCCATGTCAATAACTCATGTTTCTGCAAGTATTCCCCCAACAGAGCATCTTGTGCTTCTTCAATGAAATGATCCAACCCTTAATGAAGAAAGAGCTTGGACTCTGATCTTTCAAACCCATATATACATTGCCTATCTTGAAACCTATGTGATTAATTCATCTTTGGGAGTAAATGTTGCCAGGAGAGAGGCCTTGGAGAGTAAATATGTATTTCCTGAGTATCAATAGTGAAGTCCCATCTTTTTATTCATGCACTTGAGAGAATGCTAAGCTGAAACAGAAGGGACATTAAAATTCTTTTATTTATTTTGCTTAATGAGTCACTGCAGAGTGCCTGACCTACTTCTGCAGTACAACTAATAAAGAAATACTGGTTATACAGCTGATTTACTGCGAAACATCTTGGATACATAGCCAATTAGACTTAAGAAAAAGGAATAGTTATGCTACTCTCAAATTTGGAATGTCTTTTTATTAATTTCAGTAATGCTATGCTATGGAGTAGAGTCTACCAATTACATTTATCTAGTACAGCTAGTGTGTCAGGATTCAAAGGAAACAAATTTCCATTGAAAAAGGTCACTTTCCAAGCCTGCTTTCTTAATTTAGGGCCACATTCAGGAGTGAACGTGGCCCTAAATTAAGAAAGCTTCATGTTTGTTCATGGCTCTGGGGCAATAATCTAATATAAAGATAACATTTAATGACCAGAGTCTTCAACAAAGTAGTTGAGATCACCCAACATCTTTTTTCTGAGCTCTCTTGCTACAAGTGCGTGTTTAAATATAAGTAAAGTAAGCTTAAGTAAAGTGAACTATGAAAATAGAAATGCAAATACATAACAACAAACTGTGTAAATATAAATATACAAACATAAATATAATATAAATTCAAATAATAGAAAAATATGGATTAAATATAAATACAAATATGAATAAACACAAACACATTAGTGCACATAAAATATACAAATATACAAGAATATAAATAAAGTCCTTCAACTTCATTTCCTTCTACTGAGTTGCAACGAAAACACATCATCAAAGAAAGAATATGCATTCAATGCAGGAACAGGCTTCAGAAACAGGCTTGAGGTTTCCTACCATTAAACGGAAATGAAGTAAATTTAAATAACAATCTCCATGCCAGACCTGCCAGAACAGTGACTCTGCTGATGTCAATGGAGTGACAGCTTACACTGAGTGCAAACAGCCTACCTGCTCTTATGCCCTGCTCTGAACCTTCCCTCCTCGACACACATATCCAGAATACCTCTGAGAGCTCAACAACTGCTCAGATTCACAAAGGCAAAGCTGGCAGCAATTTCCCTTCCTTTAAAGAGGGGTTTTTTGTAGCTCTGCTCTTCCCCACTAACCAGAGTGATTAGGAGGGTGTCACAAAAACACACGCACAAACAGAAGCATGTGAGGAGGTGAATGATTTGCTCTCGTCCTCGTTAACTCCTAATGTAGGAGAACCCCATGGCGTCGATGGCTACCTGACAGCAAACTGGCAGAGCATCCTTACACACTGCAGGAAGCCTCCCTCCCGTGCCTCCTCCCATGGACAGCACACTCACCTGGCGCCCCTGTGTACATGATGGAAAACACATTAATAGCTATGGTAGCAGCATAAAACACTGGAAGTGCACGGAGACCATTGGGCACAGGGTCTTCCTGCATAGAAATCATGAGAAAAAGGAAACATTAGTTGGATTTCGCACAAGATTAATGTCAGCATGAACCACCACAAGGAAAACACATGCTCCTAAGTCAGTGCTTCTGGGGAAGCTTGACACTGTTAAAGGGAACCAGGCTGCACTTTCAGGTCAGCTGCAGACCTTCTGAGTGACCTGGTGGCAGGTTTCTTTCTGCAAGCATGTCCTTATCTATTTTTGTCTCCAATAGGAGGAGTCCCTTTCACTGAGGACGACTGAAGAGTGCTGAGCTTCAATGCTTTGGG
Organism: Calyptomena viridis; assembly: GCA_013390005.1. Lineage (NCBI taxonomy): Eukaryota > Metazoa > Chordata > Aves > Passeriformes > Eurylaimidae > Calyptomena > Calyptomena viridis. Next base: position 102,760 of record WEIV01029706.1, on the reverse strand, counting down.
CATTGGGTGAGGGCTTCAATGCTTTGGGGCAAGGCTACAAGCATCAGTGCAATGCATCCATCTCAAAACCCTACTCCTAACCTCTCAGTATTGACTAACACAGCCTGGCACTTTCTACCAACTAACAGAAACCTCTGAACCACTCAATGTCTGTCTGTATTAAACAGGTAGCATACCTAAAGCGAGCACCAGTGCTCAGGGTGCCGCCGTGGCTGCTGCCCGCTGCCCTCGGCACTCACAGGGAAAGGCTCAGCTGACGGCCCAGCGGAAATGCACCAGGGGAGCCACGGACAAAGCCTTGGAAGGAGACTGCTTTGGCCTTCTGAGGGGCTCTGCGTGTTTGCAAAGAGCCTGGCGAAGCTGAGGGCTGGCTAATGAGGTTTTGTTTCTCGCTGCCATGAGCTATAAAAGGGAGCTGAGAAAAGGCTGCAGCCGCCCTGTGCTATGCCCCGGTGCCAAAGCGTGCTGTATTTGCAGGGCCAGCTGCTATTCACAGACAGCCCCAACAAGGGCAGGAAATTCTCTAACAGGCCATGGACTCGCAAGCTAGAAAGATGCTCTTTTTTTTACGTGTGCAAACAACACAAGTCACTACCTGCTTATGGCAGAAGCTCTGCAGATTTTACTGCTTTTTGAACGGCATAGATAGCAGTAGGAATGAAATTTCCTTAACTTGAACTTTTTCTGCCTGTTGAATGCTTAAATATGTGGCTTTAATAACAGAGTTCATGTAATTTTGATGACTAGTTTCTTAGGTTGCTAGGTTTTGCTAGTTCTTTCCTCATCCTTTATGCAACTTGAGTAAATTTTCATTCAAAGCTGAGTCTGATCAAATCTATCATCTATTTTTATCACTGATATTTATTTAGATCAGAAATAAAGAATGATGAAGCTCAGGTTACAGGTGGTGCTATTTATAGCAAAAGAATTAATCCCTCATCTATTTATGTTCCCTGTATAACTGTTAATATAGTGTCCCTTATTTTAGGTCATTGTCATGCTCTACACTTCCCCATTTTAGCAAGTTGAATGGTATGAGAGAAATGCAAAAAGCAGATGAACATGTTTTGGTTTCCAGTTCATGCCTGGTGGCAAGCAAGTCATCTTTTACCCTGGAGATACGTGGACTGATGTTACCTCACGTCACTAAAACCCGTTGATTCAGGTTTCTTGAGAATCTACGAAATATGTAGATGCCCATGTGGCTACACATCTTCTAATGTCTGATGTGCTGGAAAACCAAAGCTTTAGATTTTACAACTATAAAATACCAATTAGAGTATATCCAAGGGAGGACTGTTCTGTTTAAATAACAGTCAGAACAGCTATCAAGAGGCTAAGTCAATGCCAGCAAGCTTGTATTAATACAGAAGCAATCTCAACATACCATCCTCTAAACAAAGAGAAATATAAAATATTAATTATCACACAGCATCTTCTAAGCCTCCAATACTCGTCAAAATACTTACTCTGAGCTTTTAGAACTGCTAAAAAAATGACTGGTCTCTTGTCCAAAAAGCAAGCCTCAAACTTTCAACTCTGAAAATGCTAGCACTCAAATGGGAGGCACCTTCATACTAAGCACTCATTATAATAGTGAAATTTCTTTACCTTGTTTAAAATGAAGAATCTAATCAGCACAAAGAGGACTCCAGACATCAAGCCAGACAACAATGGGGAAATAAACCAAGAGGCAACTGTGTTGAAGAAAAGAAAGAATGAAACTTGAAATAAACAGTATTCTTGCATAATAGTTAAGTAAGTTGCTAATGAGCAATAAATTTAAAACAGTTCTTGTACAACTGGAATGAATGCTCTTTAGGTTTACTTACAATTGGTGCAACTCAGTGTCCAGTGACACTCATTAAAGTCAATAAGCCCCACTAGAAACATCACCCAAAGCATTTCCTGATAATTTTGCAAGTTTAGCAATCAAATTCATCATGACAGTTTCTTGTAGTTTGAATCAGAGTAGACCAAGAAAGCCCTGTAATTTCCTAATCACCACAACCATGAATGTTGTAAGCAAGTGGAAAGCAACTGCATCTAGTAGCATGCCATGCTGTTTGCAGGGGAAAAGTCTCGGTTCCCAAAATGCCATAGAAGCATCAATTGTAATGTATAATGTGCCTACATTTTTTGCAGGCCAGCGCTGCAAGTGTCCAGGGCTGATTTAGCTGAAGTAGGTGGCAAAACTCCCACTGATTCTAATAAGACTGGATTAGGGCAGCACTCTGGAAATCTCATCCAGAGTCATTTATTGTTTGCAGCATGGTTAACAGATGGATTCTGCTGTCACTGCAAACTCACTTTTACTTTCAACACAATTAAAGAAAATATACGCATTGCTAACGTTCAAATATATTACCATGCCTTCAGCATCAAATCCTTTTAATACAGACTTTAGGCTGCACCTTGGGTTAGCAAGCTTCCAAAATAATAACAATAACAAAAAACTCCATCACATCCCTGCTTGAATGTACTGATCTTGGCACTGGAATGTTGTGAGTTAAACATGTGCTGTATGCCCAGATTTTGCCTCCATGAAGGTGGTGGGCGGAGAAACATGACTGTGGGCATTCACTTGATGGCATTCACATTGTTGAGAGTAAGAACAGGGTAGTATGAGCTGTCACAAAAAGAAGAGGAGGAATGTCACCTTGAAGCTTGTCTCTGAGGGACAATGTGTCCTCAGCTTACCACCAGGGAACTGCAACTTCTGTCTTACTCCTTTCTCCAGTGGAGACACACTGCAGCCCTTAATGAGCATGGCACTAGTGTATCTTCTGAATGACATGACTGGGGTGGAAAATAAATTAATGAGGGAGTGCTATCAGCACAAGGCAGATTTCTGGGAATGTTTTTGCAGGCAGAGCACATTATGTCACATACTGTCACATATAAAAGGAGACAGCACTTACCAATCTTGACAAGCTGCATCCACTGGACACCCTGCGTGCCAATTGCCACCAGAGAAAATCCAATCGTAGCACCTACAATGCAATGGGTCCCTGATATTGGGAGTTTCAAGAACGATGCAATTAGCTGCCAAACAGCAGAACCTAGGAAAAACCCAACCATATGGTATAAACAACAACAACAATAATGTAACACAGAAAATTCTTTGCCATCTACCCACATTCTTTTACAAATGCTGCCTACACTCCACATGCATAACAGACATCTTCTAAAGAGAATTTTGTTCCTGTTCTGTCTCTAAAAGCAGATACTAAGACAGTTTAATAGCAGCTTAGAATGTTACATCTTACTTATGACTGTTTATGACTAACAGCTCTTTACACTTCACAATAGTTCTGCTTTGCTTTTTTTTTTTTTTTTTGGAAGGGTTTCAGTATTTACAGCTTGTCTGATTAAATACACGAACTGCTCCCAATCTGCATCAAGAAAAACTCATTCTCAAGAGCTGGACCCGGAAGCCTCTAAGTGATCAGTGTGAGGAGGTATTCACCATTTCACTACTGAACTACCCATGCTCCTAAATTTTGATACTACCAGAGAAAGGCTCAAAATATGGGGCGAAACTTTTTATGCCTCTTCTCAGTGATGCACAGCCATCCAGAGTCCTCTACAGGAAAAATGGACTGAGGAGGGAATAAGGACTCTCTCACTGCCTTCATTTGCAGCTCATCGTTGCACTGCAGAAATTCAGAACTGCAGAAAGGGCTTATATTAGTCATGGAGTAGCCAAAGATACCCTGGGCATAAAGAAATAACTGAAGAATGATGGACGATGGTCTATAAAGTAAATGCAACATGTGATGTCCCAACAAAAAGTCCAGGAAGAACACTGGCCAAGAGTGTGGGGAGGAAAAAAGTACACCAAGCACCACTTTTAGTAGCTAGATCAGACCACAGTTGGCCACCAAGCACGCAGCTCCATGCTCTGACTCATTTTCACTTTGCTTGGACTCAGGTTCCCTGCTCTTCTTGCAGTGGCACTAACCTCAGGATACCAAATAATTTTGGCAGTGACACAAGCTTTCTGTGGACTTCACCTAATATTAGAGAATTCTTAGAAAGATCACTTCTTCATCTTAAGACTTCATGGCCTAAAGACTAAATCCTCATTAAGATGCTCCAACAGCAGCAATCAGACTGACATGAGAGACCCTGAATTTTCTAGCTCATGCCACTTCTCTTAACCGATCTGCAGCAGACACAGATGATAAAGCAAGGTCACTGTACATATGCTGTTAACCAAAATCTCAGCCTTCATCCTCAATTCCAACAAGAGAAGGTTCAACAAGGTTTGAAGGTCTTGAAATGGAGCCATCTGCAAATGTAATTTGCTGGTATCATATGTGGCTACATTTGGAAGTCAACCAGTTTGTAAAACTGACCTCTCCTGGGGTACTATCCCAAAACAACTGTTACTTCTCCTGCTAGTGGAAATTCTAGATCAATCAAGGAACACCTGCTCTTTAATTTTTTGGCTTCTTTCCGCGGTACTAAAATAAAAATAAATACACTTTGAAACCTTTGACATGAACTTAGAGATCAACAAGTGGAAGTGAGTTGAAAGAGAAAGCAGATGGTTACATCTGTAAAGAGCCAAGTAAACAGATAGGCCAGCCATACAAAATGTCTGAAAAACAGGGAACGTTCAACCAAGCTACAGCAGCACTGCAAATGTGTAGTAAGGGCTGGATTTTTTTTTGATGGGGAAATAGAGGGACTATGGAACTACTTCTTGTTTAATCAACTTAACAGAATTATAGAATCACAGAATTGTTTGAGTTGGAAGGAACCTTAAAGATCACCTAGTTCCCCCCCCCCGCCCCCCACAGACAGGGACACCTTCCACTAGATCAGGTTGTTCAACTGAAAACAAACAGGAGAGCAAGAGGAAAAGTGGTAGAGGACTGATGGATGGTCTGAGAATGACACTGTATGATCTAAAGAAGTTTAAGGAAGCATATTAAGGAACAGAGGAAAATACAAATCAAGCCAGAGCAGGACTTTCCTCTGGTGTTTGTAGTGTCTTAACTACCTACACCTTTAACACCTCTTTAATATAAAATATATGTTTCCAATTTTTATCTTTGCAAAACTAACCTAGGAAGCATGAAGCTAACTAGACCTGTCACAGAGTCCCAAATTCAGACTCTTCGTGCCTGCTGACCCCATGGCTGTACACTTTTCCTCTTGGTTAATATCCCCTAAAGACAAAGGGCTGGCTGCAGACTGACCAAGAGTCACCAGTGCCAGCTGGTGCCAGAGCATGTTTCATGCTGCACTGCTGCTGAAGGCACAACATCCACTGTGCTGAGGCTCCAGCGTTATACGCCAGCCATAAGCCCCCATTAAATACCACATCACCTGCAAAAATAGATTAGTACTTTGCTTTGCTAATTCTGGCTGGGATGTTCTCTCTGTTGGTGGCATCTCTTCGGTCGCACCAGCTGCTGACTTCTGCTCACACCAGGACCACTAGAACAACATCCAGGCAAATTCTGACAACAACCTGACAACTAGTTAATGCTAGGGAAGCACTACAATTTACTCCCAAGAGCAACAGTCCCTAACTTCTCATCTGCCTAATAAACAACATTTTAATATGCTAAGAATTATTACAAAATGTTACATTTTAAAATTGTAATCCCATTGCTCCCTGCTTCCTTTTCTCTTAGGAGGGAAGGTTGCCCTGAAAATGACCATCTGCTGTTTGCTGCAAGCATCAAAGGATCTTCCACCAACATCTGGAAAGAAGATACAGTGACTTTTGGTCTCTCCCAGACTGTTGACTCATTTAAGCCTCATTGAAATTCAGAAGCTGAATTCATTTGCAAAAACATGATCATGAGGCATTAGAGAACAGGGTGGAGGAAAAGGCAGAGCAAAAACAGAAAGAAGAAAAGAAAACATGCAAGAAGGCTCAGAGAAAACACAGAAAAAATATCACACATACACAGAAAAGGTGGAAATGGATTTGAGGGGAAAAAAAATTGAAATCTGCATTTTGTAACTTGTGATTAATTCTGAGATTTAAAATGTGGAATTTCTTCTTAATGCCCTTACTGGAGGAAGGGAATGCAACTGGTCATGAAGTTCACACAGGCTTATGTAAATACATATGCAAATAACTTGTTTTCTTTGAGCTTCTGGCCAGTTGCCTCTGCAGGGGGTTTCTGAGACTTAAAACTTTGCCCTGCTGCCAGGATCAGAATGCCAGAAATAGATACAGAAAAGAAAAAGGAGCCTTCCTTCAATGGGAATCCTGAGTATCAGGAACGTGCAGGTCGCTTACATTTCAGACGGTGTACTCTGCTCCTGGCACACGCCCATGGCAAAAGACAGAACTATCTCAGCAAGCAGAAAGTTAAATGATGCAAGTAGAACCCTCAGATTAGTTCCACTGGTTAGAGAACGGTGCTAATAATGCCAAGGTTGTGGGTTTGATCCCCATATGGGGCAAGTCACTCAGGGGTTGGACGCGATGATCCTTGTGGGTCCCTTCCAACTCAGAATATTCTGTGATTCTGTAATAAAAACCACCCTACAGCTTGAGGAAAAGACCAGAAACCTGCAGCTGACCTTGTAAGACATCAGGAAAAAGGAACTGATAGGGGGTGCCCAAGAGAACTTGATGTGGTTTAAGGTGGCAACCTCACAGAGAAACCATCTGTGGAAGCGGCTGTGGTCCCAGTAGTGATTTCTCACTAACCAACCTCTCTTGCCCCTTGGGCAAAGAAAGGTGGCCAACCTTCAGGAGGCTCAGGAGCAGCCAAAGAACTAAGGGAACTACTTCCCCACAGTCAAGCACACAAAGCTACCTCTGACAACTTTAGAACTGCCATTCAATGTCCATTTTGATCCATTAAAAGGGGGGAAAAACCAAAACAAACCTAAATTTTCCCATTTCCCCAAAGAAAGAGGAAAATAACCAGAGGTAGTACAACTCTGCACAGATTCACCTATCTCATGTGCAGATCCAGCCTAAAAACTGTGAGGAAGTTAGAGGTGGTAGGTGGAAATAATACTTAGATCAGGTTTAAGTAGGTTTAAGGAAAAAAATTTTTAAATGGAACATCCGTTTCAAAGAGAGGATGCTGGGATGCTTGTATAAATCAAGCCACCCTGCCATGGTACGCCACGAATCTGCCAGACTGAGGAAGTGGTGGTGGGATGGGGGAGCTGGCCCCTTGCCTGGGCTGCCTCTCCCACAGCGAAAGGGTTTCCTTCCTGCTGTCTCCTGCCCTTTAAAAGCAGGTTTGCTCCTTGAGGGAGCTCTCTAAAAGCTCACAAAGCCTCTTGCATATAAACAAAGAGTAAATACCGTGGCTTAATGTTACTTGCCTCAGAATATGCTGTTTGTTTTAAACGGAGATTTGGTTAACTACCATCAAAAGCAGGGGAGCAGACCCTAAAGCACAATGACCTGCTGTCGGTTTGGGTCAGAAACATTAAAAACGGCTTAAATGTGTGATTATTTATCTTTATTGCTCCCTTAGTTTTGCCACGGGCAAAGGTGAAGTGTTCGACTAATTGCAATCACTCAGCTAGACAATTACTTTAAGCAATTGTGTTTGGATTTTCTGTAATTTTTTAAAAACAATTCCTTCTCATGCATACTCATTGCAAACTGCTTATTCTGTAGGATCTTCTGTACAGACACAAATGCTTTCATATTTTTCATTTACCATCACAAAAATCTCCAAAATAATTTTTTTCAGTATCCTATACATATATAGGATCCCTTATATTAAACATTTCTGTCTACTAGTTAAATGGAGGAATGATTGAAAAAATGTAAATTACTGGAAGTATTTAAAAAACATAGGAGACTTAAATTGGAGTATAGGCCTTTGCACTCACACAAAACCAGACTTGCAGGTCCAGAAGATGGGAAAACTTAATTAACAATGCTCACAATGAACAGGATGACAAACACACAACCAATGTTACTTGGAATAGGAAAGTATTACTTACCAACCATTGCACTCACTTCTCCTGCCATCAGCAGAGGGACAGTGTTGTTGTACAGGTTAACATCAATGATACCTTTCCGAATTGTTTCTCCTACTTTTGCTCCCAGTAATACTGAGCCAGTGGTTTCAAAAACTGAAGCCAAAATGCAAGCCTGGCGTAAAGTAACGACACCAGAGCCCACAGCCGTGCCGAAAGAATTTGCAACATCGTTTGCACCAACCGAAAAAGCTAAAATAAAAGCAATGATAAAACCCACAATGACCATCCACAGGTACTCATCCATTGCCATCTTTCCCCAAACTGTAGATTAGCTTCCCCTTTGCAAATCGTTAATAGTCAAGGCTGGAGGGCACCGCAACGGATTTGGAAAGCAGATTTCTTGTAAACAATGAGTTCTCTCTGGAAAGTGCTGGGTAGTGTTAGAATGTGAAGAAACTGCTAACTGCTGATTTTCAAACTACTATAAATACTGTTCATTTGGCTGCCTTCGGTCAGCAGTGAAACACATTCCATATTTTGCTCCCAAACTGGTACAACTGCGATGTCCTGTCCTGCAAAAAAAAAAAAAAAAAAAAAAAAAAAAAAAAAAAAAAGAAAAAAGAAAAAAAAAGGCAAATTAAAAAAAAAAAAGGGGGAATACTCAGCAGAGCCTGTAACAATGCGCTTTTTCAGAAGTAAACAGATGATTTAAACCCACTAATGGGGTCCTACCTCAGCATGTGACTGCTCTAATCATAAAGCAATTCAGAAAAGATTCAAATTAGGTCACCTCCAAAGCAATATGTTTCTTGCAATATCACTGACCAAGAAAATCTTTTGAGCAATTTAAAAGGATTTAGAAAGTTTGGGAGTTTTGTTTGTGTTGAATTTACCAAGCAGAGCAATAAGCCCTCTTTCTAGCAGGAGGATTCTTCTTGGCTTTTTGCACCCAGTGAATATAAGACATGTAGAGTGTACAGACCATACTATATAGCCTGATTCCCAGCTGATATATATCACCCAGCTCCACTGATCTCAGCAGAGCTCTCAAAATTTTATCAGCTGCAGCCATGGATGCACTTCTTTGAAAAATGATTTTATATATATGTTTGTCTAGGAAACACTGCTGAAAATACTTCGAAGAGCATTAATATTGATCTGTTGGTTATCACATCCCATGCAGTAAGAATACCACTTTGTTACGGCTTTTCAGTCACTGAAACAGCACAATAATTTCAATATTTCCATGTATCCCTACTGGTTTAGAGAAGTCTATAAAAAGGTGTAAATAAAACATTGAGCTCTCTGCTCTTTCCTATAGATAGTTACCAATGACTAACAGTTATTACATTAAAACCATTGTCATAGATACCTTTTTAGTATTACTTTTGATAGTTTCAGTTTTATGACCACCTTTTGAATCACATCCTTATTAGTTAAATCTGATAAAAGAGTAAGCTCTTTCAAACCAAAAAATTGACAGAGAGAAAGGGGATTTAAAAAATAAAACCTTTACCATCCAAAAGACTGTTAAGCAGAGTGATAAGGCCCACAGTGACATCAAGATGGGCAAAAGCTAGAAGCAAATTTTCCCAAACCACCTGCTTCCTCCAAGGGCTAATTCTCTTCTGTCAGCAGCCACCACGAAGACATCCAGTGGCAGGGGGTTAAATGAACACTTAGCAGCAAATATGAATCAGCCAACTCCACATGTTTAAAAAACACTTCCAGAGATCAGAGGACATCAGATTAAAAGCCCTGAGCCCACCTCCTGCTCACTCTCAGTTTCCCCACAGTTGCTTCAATTTCATACAATATTCTCACATGCAGTGTTTCAAGATCATGCTTAACTTCTTTTGATGACCCAAATGCAATATAGGTCCTGCAGCAGCAAGGAGGAAGGGTCCCCTGCAATAATGGCAAAATTAAAAATTCAAAGAGAATATTCCTGAGATGCTGGATCCTTGACAACAACCAGCAGGAAAATACCACCGCTATATGTGTTTCCTAAAAAACTCTTAAACTGATGTCAAGGATTGATACTTTCTCTACATACACATATTCAGCAGAAAGGATGTCCCTCTTTCTTTCTCCAGGCTCCAAACTGGCTGAACAACTGTTGCTCCAGTATTTTCCAGACTTAGAGCAGACATAAATCCTTGAATGCCTTACACTCTAAAATAACATTTCAGAAGGTCTTAACAGCTAAAAACATTTGTATAAGGATTTTTATACTATGAGATAACATGAGAAAATGAAGTACCAAAGCGCGTTTGCTGTTTGAAGACTTGTTGCCTTTTTATAATTGATAAGCACTCAGCTCATTGAGTGGAAAAGGACTTGACAGAGACAGAAAAGGCTAAAGATATTTGGAAGAAACAATTATAGTTAGCACTTGTTTGCCTGTGAAGCAAGACAAAACCCCACCAAATGTATTAATTAAAAAATTTCTATTATGTATATTGGATTTTTGCTAGGAGATGAAGTGCTGGACTAGGGTCCTTCCTTGATCCTGGAGATTAATGGTTAAATTCTTCATCCTGCATGGATTTATACAGTACCTTTGCCAAATCAGCCTTGGTGCCCCAGTTTCTTCTCCTGCAAATGGGCAAAGGTGACTGAGATTCATGCACGCATCCAGAGACTATGATTGTATGAGACCCCTTTCCTTCTCTATTCCCAAAAGAGATCTGTCTTTTCTCCACGTATCAACCAACCTACCAATTTACTGTGGTGACCCAATTTCTGGGATAAGGAAGAGCAGGAGGATTGTGACATTCCTCCACCACAACAGAGTTCATGGGACAATGTTTGCCAAATCTGGCTCCTCCAGCCACAGCAAGTTCCTGCAGCTTCCAAAATAAACCACTAAGTCACAAGGTTGCCTTTATTAGCTTCCCTGGGAGACGGTGGGGAGAAATCCTCCAGACAGTCCCAAAGAAATTAAGTGTGTGTATGTGTGCTCCTAAAATGCCTTGTGAAAGCCAAAGAGTCTCCAAAAGTCTGTCAGCAGGGATTTTGGCAAATGGCTCAGAGAGTCAGCTACATAAATTCCCTCCCTGTGAAACGGGATACATGGCCTTGGGAGAAAATGATGTCTTAAGTATGAAGTCAACCCTCCTGTCATTTTATGCAAGGTGATGGTTCAAAACAGAGCTTTCTCTGAAACTTGGGAGGCTCAACTTGATGTCCATTGCATTGGCACAAGAAACAGAAAACAGCAATAGATAAGCCTTGTCTTTAGGAAGATGAAAATCAAAATTAAAAGAGGAATAAACACAAGTTTAAAAATTAATATGTAAGCTGATTCCGAATGACTAGATGTTACTACTTTCAACCTTAAAAAGCAGTAAAAGATTTTAAATGCTTATTAAGAAAGAAACAGAAAGAAAAAAAAAAGTCACATCTCTGCTGAGAAAGTTTTCAGAAATGTAAAGTATCCTGCAAAGTAGGCCAGTGACTAAATACAGACCAAATCTTGTAGCATGCTTCTTTCTAGAGCCCAAAATACACCTGGCATGCTCAGACATGCTGAGCAATGCCCTCATCACCTAATCTAACAGAAGAGCCTGTGGTATTCCAAGTTATTACTGGGATGAAAAAGAAACTAGGATGGAAAAAATGCCATGTAGTAGGGAATGGCTGATGATCTACTCTATGTGTGACACCTTTCTCTCCTGTGCTCATTTATATTTCATCAACGTGCCTCTATGCAGTGCAAATACAATTCAACCTGACCTGCTGGATGCTAGGAAATCCTGCCATTTACCTGTGGGACTGATGCTGCCTCTGCAGTCAGGTGCACTACACTACTGCAGCAGACTCTGTGTGGAAAAGTTCATTTTCTCATTTAGGCTTTGGATAACAAGCCCAGCCTGTTCAGCAGTGGCCAGGGTGCAAATTCAGACTTGGGTATTAGCAGGGCAGAGGAACCGTGGTAGGACTGTGGAGCTACAGGACCTGAAGCTGGAGTGTGCATCCCTGAAGGCTATTAGAGTGAAAGGAAACGTGAAGGAAGACGACATTTCAAGTTGTAAGAAGCTAATGGTGCATTAAGGCAAGATTTTTAGTTAACAGAGTTTTCTCATGATCCATAATCAGCGTACAACAATTAGGAGGTCTGAGCTGAAGCTTTTTAAATGCGCTTAGAAACTTACAGAACTTGCATCTCAGTGAGAAAAAGTCGATTTTTGGAAATGCTAAGCACGTCCCTCTGCCTTGCTGGCAGATGATCCAGACACCCCCCTCAGACTCTATTTTATTGCTAACTAAACAGCTTGTTATAACTCTGTCAACATAGAATGCTATTTCTTCCTTAAGGGAGAGATGAGAACAAAACCTAGGTAAATGATGCACCTTGATTCATGCACAATGACAAGTGAATCCTCAGGAAAAAGTTAGGATCTCATGGTAATCACAAGATCATTTTAGGACATGTTTATATATTTACTAAGATAGCTCTTCTGGAAACTATTAATGGTACAGCTCTAAGCCTAGACAAGTTTTTAGTGAAAAAAGTAATGCAAAATTTGAAAACAAAAGAGGTCAGATTTTTTTTGGAGGGGAGGAGAGAGGGGGTGGCTAAACAAATTGCTGCTAAAGGGAACACCGAAGTACCTAATAGCTGGGGTGAATGGATAAATAATAGCTCAGGACTAAGTTCAAAGTCTTGGGAAGCAATCAGAGTGCATTACCCAGCAGCAACCCAACTGTATGACATAAAGGAAACAGAGATCCCATAAATGTCTTTTAATCCTCTCTTCACAGAAAATTAAGGAAGAAACCTACTGGATTTGTGAAACATTGAAAGGTATGCAGCTCATACCATATATGAATCACGCTGTATGCAGCTCTTCTACTCTCAGAAGTTGCCCCATGCTGCAGCTGAAAATTTTCTTCTGCTCTGGACGGGACAGAGATTCCACCAGGTCCCAGTTTTAACTGATTTGTTGTGCCCAAGTTTGAGGAAAAATCAAAAGACAGAAGCTAGTGTAGCAATTCTCAAAGTAACTCTTAAGACCACTCCACTTTGCATTATGGCAAGGCAGACAAGGGAGGACAATTTCTTTTCCCCTGCAGTGTTGAAAACAGCAGACGCTTCATGATTGACAGTGGCACTGAATTTATACTGACAGGCAGGTTCACTTCCAGTTACCAGTGGCTGAAAAGTCTGTCTAAAATGCTTACCAGACAGCAGCTTCTAGGAGATTAGTCCATACCTCTCTAATTTCTGTATGTAGTTTTTTTATATAAAACCGAACTGTCAGGCTTCCCACCTGTGTATATAAACTCAGACCAGATCTGGCACAGCACTACATAGAAACAAACCATGATTTATAACAAAAGCTACTATCATCGTTCATATCAATAGTCCCTATCATTTCCAGTTTGTGCTCAGGCCACAAGGCTCACAAATTATTTACTTTAAATTACTAATGCTACATTCATTATATTAAAGGTGGTATTAATCCAAGTGGTTCAAGACTAAGAACATCCCTATATGGCTCTAAATTACATGCACAGGACTTGTCACAAGGCCAAGCATTATGCAAGTTTAATGCTTCAGTACACAAAAAGCACTCTCAACTTACTATAAAAAAAAAAAACAATTACCACATCTGCCAGAAGCAGGTTTTCTATCAATCAGTTCCTGTTTTAACACATTCACAATGTGTTTAAGCATACTTCATGCTACTACTTGATATGGAAACAAGACTGAAGTTGATAGCTTTCCAAGGATTCACATCCAGTTTAACATTGCAGAGAGGGACTGTCACTGTCAGCTTCCAAAACTTCCAGAGGATGCTTCCTTTTCTGAGTCCCTATCAACCTTTGTTCCCACCACTGAAAGGTCAAAAATGCATATAAAATATTTAGCATTTTGTTGCTGAGAACATTCAGTAAAAAGACACACAGCAGTCACTTTAAACAGCAATTCTACAAACAAGTAAGAAAGGAGAAGTATCAACAAGTTCTTGTGCATTTGCAGATATATATCTTTTTCTCTAACTAAAGGTCAATTTGATCCTTCAGTGACTGAAGAAAGTCTTTCCAACAGACAAGTAGTTTTTATGATTTGACATTGCAGATTTTTAAGATTCATTCAGTGAAAACAAGTGTTCATGGTTACAAAAAACATGTTTTATAAAAGAAAACCATGCAGAGAAGTCTTTAAAACTCACCCAGTATTTAAAAGTTGTTTCAAAAAAAAAAAGAGCTAAGTTCTTTCAGCAACCTTCCCTCCTGAGTGTTGAAGTTTAAAATAGACATCCTATCGTTCAGCACAGTCACATCTGAACATGCAAATTTCCAGAGGGTAGAAAGAGGGCTATAACTTACACCAGGCAGTCCACGGATAAAATTCACTCCGGCACAGGAGAGCACACAAGACAACACCGAGAAGCATCAATGCGAGTCCAGAGTCTTATTCAGTAGGTGAAAATCTGCCTCCTCTTAAGCAAAGAATTCTGCTGGGGGTGGGCACTGATAAAACACAACACTGCGTCACAACTGCACTAGTGAGACAAACCAATCCAATGAGGCTCGTATTAAAAGCAACAAAATGTTCCCTTTCCTCCCCCCCCACCCCCAAGCATAGGCACAGACAAGAAAGGAAATCTCATTTTTGACCATCAGCTGAGCATTTTGGAGAGATCAGGTACTCTCTGAGGCGTCCCAGACCTTCTATTTGCAAGCACTTAAATGCACTTTTAATTCAAGCACATGTGACAGTAGGTTACATACATCTAATTTGGGAATAATGTTGCATGCTTACTACTTTATCCATGTCAGTAGAGGTCTCACAGGCTATGCAGACTGCAGAAAGTTAAAGATGTGCACAAGTTTTGACTGGATCGATGCCTAAGCAAGCAACTTCACTTTCAACAGTTCAGCCTAAATTACCCAATCCAGATTCCTTCAACCGCTTTCCTTTAAGTGGGAAACATTTTTGCATGTAAGTCAAGGCAAAACTAATGTTTGCCTAAAACCACATGGATTAGTTTTATATAAAATATTTGCTTTAAATCTATATAATGCAGTTAAACTATCATATTCAGCAAAAAGGAATGTAAATCAAAACTGCATTGTCACTGTTAAAAATCTGACAGACAAAAATTTATTTGGACACATTTCTGGTTTATAAATAAATTATGTTTTAAATTTATCTGCTAGGTTGTACTCCATTCTGAGTCATTGAAAGCCATGGAATGATATATTAACATAATAAAATTAAATCTTTAAATTTTCTGCATCCTGAACATTTGAGAAAAACCAAATTGTTGATTTAGATTCATAAACACAGACTTGGAAACATAATCCTTTCCTCATCTATTTTTTCAAGTTTGAATAAAGGATATTTCTTAACAAGAAGTCAAAAGTTTTCTGAATTGGCTAAATTCAGCTGCACATCTGCAGGGATAATTTGGTAAAACTTAAAGATAGTTTACACTTCTTAAGAAAACTCACATGGATTAGCAAGCCTACATCACCTTCTAGAAAGAATTAGGGCAAAACTCCAGCTAGAAATCTGCAATGCAGAAATGACAGTAAAATCCCCACCCCTCAAAAAAGAATTGTAAGTATCAAGCCACGATTATTTTTAAGAAATGCTGACTCTTTACTTAAGGTCAATACTCAACTACTATTAAGACTGCAATATAGCTGCTACCTTTTGGAAAAACTACATCTCTTAAGTCTGGTTGCAATGTCTTTCCTTTTATCTCTGTAGTAGCTGGCAAACAGACCTCCATAGTTTTAGAAAAGTGAGAAGTTGATACCTTCACACTGTCTTTCCCGTATGGACAAAAGCAACATTTTAACAACAAGAACATTAATCTTTTCCTGCAGATCTAAACATATCTTACTATCTTTTTTATCTTTTTTTTTTTTTCCACAAGTAGCATCAATCAATTCAATTGTAAACATTAAGTCAGCCTGTATTTATACATCTGGATTCCGTAGTTTTAAGGAAGCGAATAAACAAACAAAAACTTCTTGGAGCACTTATTTAACTTTATAAAGTAAAAAAAATTGCAAAATATTATTTCACGTTCTGGTTATGGTTGATGAGTTGTTGATGTCTGCCTCAAATCCGCACAGTCCAAGCGCTAAACCCATCCCAGTTCTCCTTAAAGAACCATTCTCCCAGCTTAGAGCATCCACCACCAGCATGCATATGTAGGTAAAAAGATGGTCGAGAGGACATATTGAGAGGTATCTATATCGACTTCAAACCCCAGAGGGTGCCAGCCTGACCTGTGGGAATCATCCAGGAGAACTACAAACTGGAACCATTTGAGTGCCACTTCCCACGAGCCAGCCTGGCCACAATGGCGGTTTCTTGTTGACCTAAGCTTCAAAGCTCGGTCTACACGCAAAGCAAAGGATATATTAAACAGCAGAGAGAAAAGGAAATGTCTTCAAAGTTTTTGTTCTGCTAAGTCAGCATTGTGGACTTCAGGCATGCAAAAATTCAAGCCAAGATAGATTGACCATTAAAAAGAGTTATAATTTGGGATACCACTAAAGAAGCAAGCAAAGGAAAATTTATAAGACCACAAAATAAATTACCAGGATCAGGTTTTGGCAATGGCAGCTCCAGTTTGGTTCTCATCAAATCAAACATTTGTAGAAATTATAAATATTATATATTACAATCTGAACGAGATATCATAGTTTGGTTTTAATTGCAATTTATCCTGGTAAATACACAATTGATAGATCCCTGATTCAAAAAATCTGTGCTAGGCAGATTTATATTCTGGCTTAAATAGTGTAATAGGGCATGTCAATTTAAATAATTAATTTTAAACCCCCTCTGTTTTGCATTTCCGCATCGGCTATTTTCTGAAAGATACCCAGGTTCTCATTTCCCAGTGATCACTAAAACAAAATTAATTTGCAATTTAATGTATCTTTTATAATGAGTGTAACTGTCTTTTTTTTGCCATTCAGTTCAGAAGGCTACATATTTAAGTGATTTTATGTATTTTAAAGAACATACATTTTGAGTAGAAAATAATGGGAGACAAGTATAATTTTCTAACATAAAAACTGTAAGAATCGGAAGCTGAATACCTGTAAACTGCACTTGGTCAGAAACAGAAATACAATAAAAACATCCAAAAGGTGCAGGATGTTGTTCCAGTTATGTGGTGCCAGCTTAAATAAGATTACTGACCAGCCACAGGAGTTTTCGAGCTTTCATGTATCTTCTGGTACTCTAAAATTGGGAGCCATAAGCAGCTGGAACTGGGGACCCTGATCCTGTCTGAGAACCCTTATTTCCCCCTCAATCTACAAAGAAAATAAAATTAATGAGGAGGAACGAAAATGGTTAGCAGATGGTTGCACAGGTACCACATAGTATCTCGAAGAAGTCCAGCTCTTGAAATACCCTCTTCTTTCTGGTATTGAAGGCCCCTGTGACCATCTCCACTTGAAGCAGCACACCACATGCCAATCATTACAGCACCTCTTTCGGGGATTTTGGTAACTCCATTACGCCTAATGAATACCAACAAAACTGAGTATCTGCTCTGCAGAGAGCTGCAAACACAATTCAAGTTGGAAAGAGCCAGCTCCAACCAATAAAAGCACACTTGCTTCTGCATATAGGGTAGCAAGCTCCAACACATTCTACCAGAATAATCTCCAAAAAAGGTGCATCTGTGTTTCACTGCAAGAAAAACCATCTCAGGTACTTCCTGCAGCTTAATGTGGCAGACATTTAGGATTCAGGGATGGATTATTCTACTCTGAGGAATCAAACCACTTGAATGGGCTTTCCTGTTGGCTCTGAACTGTCACCCTGTCATCCATACTTCTTTTTTTTTCCCAGCAAGCCTGCAGGCTTTTAAAGAGGACACACCACCCCAACTAGGGGACTTTGACTCCCAATGGTCGAGGTGAATTAACTGTGCTTGGACAGGCATGCAGGGAGAGCTGCCATGTTACAGCATGTGACTCTGCTTGAGATCACACTTGTCTATTGAGTGAGCAAGCCCTGGGAAAATGAAAAGGAGGAACCCACAACTGGAATTGCTGGAGGCCAAGGCTGGTGCAGAGGATGACACAGGCTCCGAGTGTTGTGTGGCCTGGGAGAGCCATGCTGACTCCAAACCCTGCCTCAGAACAAGCCAGGAGATCGAAGGCAACAAACCAATTCTGAAAGAGTAAGGCTTTGGCCAGTGGTGATTCAAGCAGTGCCCCAGTTAATGCAGGGAACTGGACTTGTATGACCTGTAATTCAGTCTGATTGACCAGAGACTGAGCATACCTATGTCCATGCTAAACCCAAGGAAAGGGGTGAACTGCTGTTCTGAGTCACCCTGTGCCTAATCTGTCACTTCCCCTCACCAGCACCATACCCAAAGAAAGCAATCAGCATGGGCACTGTACTCCAAAAGCCCTGGCTACTGCTGACAACTCAAGGAAGCATTATCCTGAAATACTAATGGACCTGTACTGGCTTTACATAGAACACAAAAACTGCCCATGAAACACTCCTGTGGCAATACAAAAATATGCATTTTGCAAATTCAGAGGCTTATGCAGAGATGCACTTGGTAAAAAGCCAAAGTGTGGTTGCCAAAAGTCAACAATGCAAATTTTTCAGATAAAGGAAACCTGACACCTCCAGCCCCAAACTGCCTGCCATTTCCATTTTGGTTTGGGTTTCAGACAATAACCACTGTGGAGTCTTCTGTTTGAGTCAGAAGAGATGGCTGGAGGTCCCCTGGGTCCAGCAACCCTCTCTCTTCAGAGCTCGAGTGAGTGAGTAGTTATCAACATGCCAAACCACACTGGCTGGCTCTCACTGACAACCTCCAAAATCAGTGTGGCCAGGACAGAAGACCAAGCGCTGCTAAAATGAGCTAGCTGAATGTCAAAAGGAGGAAAGGACCAGGAGTATAACCAAAGAGAAGAGGGATGATGACAATCAGAGGTGTCAACCAGGGGTATTGGGAGTAAGTGGAAGCAGATGAGTCCAATACACTGTGGCAACGGAAATTTTGCCTTTTTTTTTTTCCTATGAGCATTACAGTAAAAAAGATATAAAGGGGGAAACAGCAATGAAAGCTGTGACCTTGGCTTCATTTCATAGGAATAGAAGCCAAATATTACACCAGGAAGCTGGTGACTATGCCTAATGCTGCCTGGAGACCATGCAAAGAATGGCATTTGCCAGCCAATAGGCCTGTTTTCCCCACAAAGTCAAACAGCTGCTGATCTCTGTTCTCCCGAGTCCATGTAATAGTCCATATCTATCTCCTGGAGCCTTTGCTGCTAGAGACATGAGGACCATGATGATGAAGCAAAAACCTTGAGTTCCACTTACAAGGCAGCATTAACATGCTGGTTGCTTCACTGTGGCCAACAGACTTTTCACATTGGCATTGAATTAAATCACCATCAATGCAACATGCCAAAGAATGTCCCATAGTTGGGTACTTGGCTTAGAGAACACATCCAAGTGCACTTACTAAGGGCATGCGGTCTTGTAAAGCAGGTCAAGAAAAGTTAGGTTTTATCCCTCATGGAGAGATGGCTCTATGTTTTATTTGGGCTTTTCCTATTTGGGGAGCAAACCCAGTGGTCCAACGCCGATGTCCAAGTGGAGCATAAAGAGTCTTCCTGAAGGTACACACAGGATAACGGGACACGTAGACTGACGAGCATATTCATCTGCAGGAAGAGCTCGAACAGCTAGAACAGCTACAACTCCTCAGCTTGACACAGAGGCTATAGAGAAGGGCAAGGTAGCAGAATATATTTGAGTGCATGGCACCAGCAAACAGCACCGGTGGCTAGTGTGCTCCATCCTCTGAAAAACATGTTTACAGCTAAGCCATAATGATGATAGTGACACATTACAGCAGCCTGATGGCTGACCAGAGGAGAAAAGATAGAATGGACACTGCTGAGAGGTCAGGGATAGCAAAGAGGATTCCATGAGGAGCCCTCCCCTCTTCCCTGCCTTCCGGTGTCATGCCAGGATCCTGCCATGCCCACCACAGCTTGAAATGGGACTTTCCTAGACCTATGCATTTCCCTTGCAGAAAATGACCAACCCAACAAGGGGAATGGCACGGTGCTGACACAGACATCTCCACTCCATATAAGCACTGAGAGAAGAGCCACACCACTCCAAGGATGGGTGCAAATTCCAGAAGTGTCAAAAAAATTTAAGCAAAGAAGGAGAACACTACCTTAAAAAAAATTTAAACCTATGGCAGCCATACATGACAACTACACCACATGAAGAGAGTCTTCTGGAATATGGATTCATATATAGAGCACACTTCTTGCGAGACCTGAAAGGGACTAAGGTCTATCTCTGTCAAACTAATAAGGAAAATTTACTCACTGTTATCCATAAAACAAATGAGCAAGTGGATCATCATGTAAATAAAGAACAATGAATACTCAGGAAAGAAGTATATAAAATATTTTTTTTTCTAAAGAAGTAATCAAGGAATCTATAATTAATAAACAACAGGTTGTTTCTGGTCACCAAGACCTTCAGAAGTCATAGAAGTAATTTCCTCTTCCATGTCTTCTACACATAAATTATAAAAGGGAAAATTAATTATGCCATTTCTTCAACTATCAATCAGTTCCTCGGCCTTGAATTAAGCAGATATTTAATTAAATCAAATAAAAAAATTATGTGAGGAAAACAGTTGCTTTGAAACAGTGGAATACATTACTCCCAAAATGGGCTTAATATTTCAATCAACACTGTCTCCAAGTGTTTAACCAGTTACCTCCCACAATTTGATTTTTTCTTTAAAACTTCAGCAGACATGAACATCTTTTAATCAGTTCATTTAATACAAATAACGAAACAGATTACAATAAATTTGAGCTATATTAAAAGTTTGTTTCTTTCAAATCTCAAGTACTATGGTTTTAAAAGAAAAATATTCCTCTCTAGTTTTAAAAATTTCTCAACCAAGCCAAAAGCATTTTCCATTTTCTAAAGTAATCCAGAACATGGACCATATTGTTCACTACATTCGATCTGGGATATGCTGGTGCATTAATTTAATGTGAAATTCAGGGGTGCAGAAGACCATTCTGTATCTAATTTAAACACAATTGTCAGTTACTGACAAATCTGTTTAAAATATGAAATAAATTACAAACTGATCCACTAGCCAGTCTTATCCTGGGATTCTTCTTTGACTGAGATTCTCTAGGGTTTATTCAGAAAACAGAGTAACTGCACAAATTTGAAGGCACAGTTCTCCGTCAGGAAAGTCTTCCACAAGAACATGCAAAAACCCACACTGAGTGTGCCTCATGGGCAAATACCATGAAAGGAGTAATGCCAGAGGAAACACTAAGTGAACATAGAGGCAGAGGTAACACGAAGAAAACAGAAATGTGCAGATTTACTTGTTCCAGTCAACAACAGTAGCTAAAGTTTATTGATTTCAGTTTCAGCAGCTAAAAATCCATGAAAACATTCTTATATGATACAGACAATACTACCCCATATTCAAATTTCTATCAAAGTAATAATATAGGCTAGGATTTTCTCACAGTCATTGCGATTTACTTATCAATTAGTAAATAAAACTTATTTTAAAATATATATATAACTGACTGCAAATAGCTTTTGTATCCCATTGTGATTCAGCTGTTCAATTATATGGAAATATCTAAGTAAAAAGACTGAAAAAATATAACTGTTAGCTACAAAAATAGCTGGACACATTCTCAGCCACTGTCTCTCAATTGTTCCCTTTATATCCACTATAAAATTCTTTCCAACATACTAATCACATCTATTCGGAAGAAACTAAAATTATATGATTTCAAACTTATTTTCATTAGAAAAACAGTCCTTTAACAACTGCTTTTACTCTTCCATCTAATTATATACTATTAAAGGCCAAATATTCAGTCAATGTACAAAAATAACCATAGCCTTTTATTAAGGATAAAACACCAGATAGGAGTTTGTAAGAAAAATAAAAATGTTCTTTGCCTCTACAAGCAATACTGTTCAATACAGGAAAATATGTATAATTTTGAAATTTTAAATTACTACAATTAAGTCTCTTCACAGCATCATTAAGTTGTTGGACTGCATGGATAGCATTTCCTTTGGAGATACTTCACATAACAGACAAGATGTTTAAAAAACTACCTCCCCAAAAAACTCGCCCCTAACTCAATACTAAGTAATCTGCACTTCAAACCCCACAGCCCTGACAAGAAATCTTATCGGTCTAGAACACTTTTGTGACCGACAGTCAAATAAAAAATATTGAACTGATTAATATTTGATTCTGACATCTAAGCACAGCATAAGAACGATACATTATAAGGTTACTCAAATTAGAAGGCTAGCACTATCTTTTTTTTTTTCTTTTACCTATGCACCTATCACACTTTTTATGCAAAGGCTGTTTTTTAAATGCCAGCAAAACCTCTAACTTACTATTTCATAATGGTCACGGTCTGATCTTTTCCATATTCAAGGTATGTTTCTACAAAAAAACCAAAACTGATTTCAAATACAAAGTAGCAGCTATCTAATCCACAAATAAAAACTACAGTGATGTTCTGCTCTTCCTAAAACAAGCTTGAAGCCATGATTATATTAAAGACACAGATGTAAGGGGATTTTCAACTTCCAAAGAGACATGCAAACGAAGTATTACAATCCAGGGGTGCAGGCAAATGAATAAGCAAGAAAACTACGTGACGTTTGTGCAGCGTCCTCTCAAATCCTGCAATCCCTTCTAGAAAGTCTGGGTCTACATCTCCCTCTTCTTTACTCATGTTCTTCTTGCATGGCTTGGTCTCAGAAACTTTCCATGCCTGTAACGGAAACTTGAGCCACCTTCTTAAATGTATGATTCTTCATCTCCACTCATCATCCACTTCTGTTTCTGAGAAGCTCCTCATCATGACACCTGTATCTCAAGAAGCAAAACAGGAAACATCACAGGGATGAAGCAATGAAAGATGAATAATAATATGCCTCTGTGTCTTTAATAAAATCCCAACTTTAATTCAAGTTCCTTTTAGGAAATCAGAGTTCCTTTCACAAGAGCAAAGTTTACAAACCTAATTTGGCAAAACATCCCATGCCAAAATTGGGGTAACCAATGGAATCTCCCAATCTGCACCTCCAATCCTGGCAACAAGCAGGAGAAATCCTGTACCAACTAGTCTTACATACTGTGGAAAATATCAGGTGCCAAGCTTGCAGAACTAGTCTGCGGCAGCCAGACCAACTAAAAGAAACCGCTGACCCATCTGCTGACTTACCCGCTACTGAAAACAATGCCAGTTATCTTTACCCAGGACCCATTGGTCCAAGTATGTAGAGCTCTAGCCCACAACCGAGATGAAAAACAAACATGTAAGTAAGCCTCTCTTCCACTTTTCCCATTGCTCCTTAATCTACACAACTTCCACAGTATGACTGTGTTTTTACACACTTATCAGGTACCAGAGATGTTTGCTTGGCATTATAGCAGCTTAATTACAAGGTGACAAAGGCATAAGGTATTTTCAACATGTCATAAAATTTGGGAGTTGTGGTGGAGGGCACTTGCCTACCTGTTTCTGCCACCCAAAGTGGGCCCAAAACCAACAGCAGCACTATTTAGCGTCTAACAACAAAAAGGCAGAGGGATGATTCATCTGCAAAATGGAGACACAGCCATCTTGCATCCAAACAAGCAACCTGAACCATTTGCCTGCCTTACAATTTTGCCTGAATGCTGAATGAGGGGGTGCAGGAGAAATTATTTCTGCAGCCTTTAGGGCAGATAAGCAGGCACCAAAACCATTCTGTCAGCCAGCTCTCTGTGAAACAGAAGCATGAAAGCAATTTTATCTCTCCCTTTTAGAGTTAAGGCCGTCTTTAAAAAAACATTAGCATCAAACTCTCTTCATACCAGAAGCAGAGCAGATCCTACATCTTATCAGCTACCATCTAAACTTCTCAGAATTCCACCTCCCATCTAAAATCCTCCTTTATTCTGCAAAAGCACTTGACAGCAACATGCTCCATACATATGAATCAGAAATTAATCAGAAAGTCAGTGCAGTCATTCATCAACCCCTCTCTGTGAAACAACGCATCCTTTTGGCTCTCTTACACTAGAATAGAGGGACAGCTGTAGGGACAGAGTCCCATCAGAGCTCTGGTTCTTGCATATTGCAACTGAGAAGATAACTGAGCCTTGGACAGCCAAAGCCAGAAACCCTCTGACAGTGCTCTGGGTATTGCAGAAACAATAGCTTTTAAGTAACTGGACAGAAATGTATTTGCTGTGCTGGTATTACATGTCAAAGAAAAATACATATTCCCTCAATTCTGAACTCTTGAATAAGTCCTTACCCTCAGAAGTGCTTAAAAGGCAAATAGTCCTGAAAGCATGTGCCTCAGTGATCATGCCTGCTATGGAGACATGCTACTGCCTATTCAGGAAAGGTAACTTCACAGATTTCAAGAGCTTACAAGCTTTCAAAAGCACAAAAGCTGAGGCAGCCACACATGTCCCACTGTCAGAATGTGTCCATATACCATCCAATTGTTTTATACCACAGTGATTCTTAATCTTTATCATAATGAACACTATACAAGAAACAGAAACTATAATTTTACTGTTCCATAGTCATCATAACTCCATATTCTCTCTGAGCAGTAGAAATTAACTGAGGATAAGTAACTCAATTTATTATTGACATCCTCACTCATTAATACATGTCTACAGTCAGCATACACACCATACAGATTACAAGACATCCAGTCTGCTCACTGTTGCATACAGAAAGAAAACTGCAGAAAAAGATTAATAATTGTCAAAAAGATCTGATGCTGGCTGCCACCTGAAACAACCAAGGAATTTTCAGTTTTCTTTTGAAGAGACAATTTACTGTCAGACTTGTACTTAGAACTTTGATCTTCCTAGCAGGCAACACCAGCAGAAGCTCAGTAACAGAAGCTCCGAAGCTTTGTAGCTCAGTAACAAAACACAGAAACCTCCCAGAATGTTAACTCAATTATAGTATTTTGGCAAGGAAGCCTTCCCCTTATACCTTGGGGAAAGTCTTAAGAGATTAAACAGTGCATGTTTTAAAGGCACACATGCCTCAATTATTTGGCGTAACTGTTTCCGCACCCAATTGCTTTGAGAGAAAAAATATTCTAGGGCAACTTACAAGACTGAAACTGTTCCTTGTTTCCCAAGGAAACAGTGCTTATATAACCACACTGACTGTCCCATGCACAGAAATGTAAATTTTAAGGCCAATTTCAACCTAATCTCATGCAAAAGGATAGAGAGCTCAATACCTACAACAGAGTTGCAAAACAAATAACCAAGGAAGCCCCTGAGCAACATGTCTGGTTCACAAACATCAGGGAGACAGCATGCTTTGATTAAATACACCCAAGAACTACAAGGCAGTGAGAAGCTTCTCAGGCACTGTGCTGTTGGGAAAATCTAGGATGCTAATAGTACTGCTGTGTAATGGAAGGAAAGACTGAAAGAAGGGAAGAAGGTACCATAGTGCCATCAAAACTGACAAAGCTACAGTCTCATCTTCACTAGTGCAGCTGCTTTGAATCTATGGAGCAACACAGCAATACCTTATGTGCCCTTTACATCTTCCATCTCAAAGTGGGCTGCTGCTGACATGCCAGTAGACACTTCTCAAGATTCATTAGAGAAATTTGGACAATAGTTGTCCCGTTTCTCCAGTAAGAAACTGGAAAAGCAGAGATACACTGCAGTACAGGTAGTAGCTTTGGAAAACCCCCAAAATTACATGCTTCTCAAACCCTTTCAACAAGATCCTACCCAGGCAGGGTAACCTAAGCACTGCCATGACAGGTCAGATTGCTGGTCCATCTGTTTGAGAATCCTGCCTCCTGTGATCAGGACCAGATGCTTCAGAAGGTGGAACAGCTCAGGTAGTGAACAATGATGTAATTCACCCAAAAGGGAAATTCCTTCCTGACCTCATCTATTAGCATGAAGGTTTATATGCTTAATTTATTTTTAATCCTATTTACTGCAACTCTGGACATTGTCATTATATATATAAATACTCAGGTCTGCTTGGAATCCGACTAAACTTTTGCCCTCAGTAATATCATGTGGTGTAATTATGCCCAGTTTCCAATGTACTGATTTTCAATTTCTTTTAAATATCCCTTTGTTCTTGCACTATGGGAACTAGCACAACTATTAACCACCTCTGTTACCCTTCCAACAGCTCCAGTCTGGCTTGCACCATAAACTTCTATGCCATACTGTGCTCTGTTACAGAGCTGGAGCACAATCTGAAGGCCTTTAAGGCAAAAACTGAGCAACTTCTATCAGATATCTAGCAACACTTCTTTAAATTAAATTTCTGGGATCTGCAGGAAAGTTGGCAGTTCTACCAAGATTCCAGCAGGCCCTACCCTCTTCCAGATCTACCAAGCTCACTTTTCTCATGTTTTCCACTTCAAAACTGCCACCCTTACAAGCAAACTATTTTGCCCTGTGTTGTGCTCTTTGAGCCCTGCCCAATATTCTGATAAATTTAGTTAGAAAAGAACAGCCAAGAAGCATACCATGCTGGGCTTTTCAAGGTCTGTACAAGAACCTCTCTCCCTTTGAGCAAAGAATTGCCCTCTCATCTCCATGCCTGAATAAAGAACAACAGGGTCCAACCACACAACATCAATCCCATTTTGCTCTTGGCTGATGTTCTGTGGGCTGCAGATTTGACCCTCTGTGCAATAACTTTAGCCTATGTTGTTACTATGTCGTTACTTTTTTCCTTATTGATGAGCTCACAAGATATTCATCATGATTATTATGCCAAGTACTTACTAAAGTGTGATTAATCACTGCTGTTTCTGCTCATACAAATTTTGCAAGATGCATCAAGGTATAAAGACACACCTTCATTCAACTAAGTTTGTTAAAAAAAAATAAAATAATTATGTATGCAAGTTTCAGACAAGAAGGGGAGACTCTTAAAGCAAACTTGAAGTTCTGGATCCTCTCCTTTCCCTAAAACACAGTCCTGCTTTCAGTCATTACTTGGGCTGCATTTTCTTCTCCCAGCATATGGAGCTAAGACTTTGGACCTGAGACCAGAGGTCCTTAATCTCAAAATCTTTAGGAGAGAAAGAAAGGCTGGTATCTCATGGGAAGACGGCCCCCCAAGGAGATGACAGAGTTTTAACACGATCTGTGAGAAATACCACACAGCCATCACTGTTTTACCACAAATGTTGTAATTACAGGCTTGGAACTGGTGAATTACAGCAAGAGTATACTTCTTTGCCTCAACCAAAATGAAAATCACACCATTTCACCCCTTTTTGGAGTGACCGTCAGGCAAGCAAGAGGTCAAGAGAAAATGCCTGTACCAGCTCACAGTTCATAAATAAATGGAGCTCTTTAATGATCAAAATAGCACTAACAGAACAGGTAACAGACAACTCTTTGCCAACAGTTACTTCATTAAGTAATACAAACACATGCCACTTTTTTCTCTATTTGAGTATCACAGGCTGATCAGTCAATAAAATGACAGGTATCATAATGAAATTGTCACAGTACATACTTCTCAAGGACCTCCCCATGCTTTTTAATACTTATAGCAGTCTTAGAAACTCTGTTTCAGAGCAATGATCTTGACTTTTTCTAAGGGGCCATAAACGCTTTCCTGTTCTTCTGCCTCACATGTGTAAAGACAAAATACCGAGCTGGGTACTTGTACAATGCTCTTAGGCAATGCTCCAACAGCAGTCCAAACCACAAGTTTCAGAGCACTGCCATACCAGCATCTCTGGTACCTCTGATCAGCCATCAAGTGGTTTTCCTTTGGCATTTCAGAATGTGCTGAGGTTGAAAGAGAAGACAGTAATGACACAGAACAATTCTCCCATCAGCAGTGGCAAAAGTAATCTTAGAGGCATGGAGTGCAATGCTTTCAGCACTTTTGGGTTGTTAGTGACTATGAAGTCAAAAAGATGTGATATTTTCTGTTTGTCACACACAGAAACAGAATTTGGGTAAGGAAACTTTTTTCATGGACCCAACTAAGATATTTTTGGTTTGCTAGAATTCTCAATCTGTTGTGATAAAATTAGCTTTAAATAAATGTGCAATAAAAGCAGTACATACTTTGCCTAAGAAAAAAATTCACTGGACACTCACAGATCATGTGAACTCAGTTATTCAGTTGAGCTAAAAACATCAATTATTTCAAGGCTTATCAGACTGTGGATTTGGATATGTTTAACAATGGCACTGCCACATATCAAAACGCATGATCAGCCACAGCCCTTTACCAAAGCAAAGCAAAGTTCCTGCAAACAATGGTTGCTGCCATTTAACAAGATAGTCAGGAAGAAAAGAGGTAAGATTGAAAAACCTGCACCTCTGCCTCTACCCTTCAGATCTTCCCTCTGAAAAGAAAAATCAAGTCTTCTTCTTCAGTCACTCCACCCTTCCTTCCATATTACAGCATAAAGAAATGGATTGCCTTCAACTACTACTCCCCGATGTCCACCAACCAGAGCTATGGAAGATGATATTCTTACTTCTTTTCCCCCACAAGCTTTTCATCAATCGGTAAAAGGATTCCCCCAGTTCTGCTTTTACGACCAGTGTCAAAGAAGTTGGCTCTGTATTGCTTATCAGGGTTTACAACACAATCCAAGCAACAGCAAAACAGTGGTTCAAGCATACCTAGTACTCTGTGCTGGGTAAAGTTCACAGCAGCTGTTTGAGTCCCAGAAAGACATCTGAGAGAAGCACCATAAATAACGACATCACATGGAGTCTCCCATTGCACAACCCACATATATCTTTCCTGCTCAGGAATTTATGCCTCACACCCTTCCCTGTCAGTCAAGAGCAGGTTACAAACTATGTTTCCAAGATGACCCAGAGGATACTTTGAAAGTAATACAGCCCTCCTGTTGGCCAAGTTTTTTCAAAATACTCCTTCTACTCCATTACGAAAAAGACAAATGTTTCTATAACCTTATCAAAAACATGGTCTTTCTCAAGAGCAAGCTATAGATCAATGTGTGCCTTTTTATACATCATGCATGTCCTAAACTAGTTCCAGCAAGTCTGACAGCCTGGCAAAAACTGAAGGGGACTACCCCTTTGCAGATTGAGGATCTAGTTCTTCTTCAGATATGCAAATTTTTTTCTCAGACTCTAATTTCAATAAATCCCAAATCTGAGCAGCCCCTTTTTAGGCTTAATTCATTTTAATGCTAGATTAAAATGAAACCAAATTCCCCCCCCCCAAAATCTCATTCCTAGGCCTCTGCAAGGAGAGAATCACTTTTCAAAGCAGTGTCGAGCTATAATTGAGAAAGAAGATATATAGCTATTTTATAAAAATGAGATTTTTGTTTTCTTTTTCTGGAGTTTTGCCACAAATTGCCTTCGAGGGCTTGGTTCAGAAATTCCAAATTCAGTTTATTGTTTTTCTTATTGAGAACTCCTTTTAGTAATTTTGTTAATCTTGGAGTTTAAAGTTATTTTTATTAAAGTAACGCCCAGAGTTTAGATATTCTGCAAAAAGATCAGGAATTATTTTTATTAAAGTAACACCCAAAGCTTAAACATTCCTTGCAAAAATGAGGCAAAGCACCTTCATTCTTAAAAAGGCTCTTAGTCTTTTCAATGCAAACATAGATTTCACAGGGACAACTGAGCACCGAGAAGTTTCATCAGCGATTTTTTATCAGAGAATTGGGAAAAAAGTTATTAAGGCAGGATTTTTCTTGCCTAAAAAAATCCTGAGCCTTTAGCTCTTTACACAATGTGACGTTTTTTAATTCCTCCTTTCTTGCCCTCTGTTATGGAAGAAGCAACACTGATTCCCACGCCCTGATATCAGATTTCTCACGAGACATTTGTGCTGACTTTGGGGTGTTCTGCCAGCCATCAGGTATAGTCAGCATCTCTGGTCCTGCTCAGTATCTGCCCCTTAGCCAGCAGGGAGCCCTGCTGATCCAGGCAACGCCACTTTCTCATGGAGCTTGTTAGACTACAAAAAACTAGTCTGTAGCCCTTGACTCTTATGCCACAACAGAAATGGGGCTGCAAAGTAAAGGATCTTACCTCCATTGTCAGGGGCCTGAGGCACTGAAACCTTCTGTGCTTCAGTGGCAGCTCTATCTCAAGGACAAGTGCTGCCTTTTCGTTTGACATTAATAAACAACATCCAGGTTCCTTACCATGCCTAAAACACAGCTTAAGTGTTTGGAGGGGAATGGGAACGCCTTTTGATCACTACTTCCGACTTGAAGCATAAGCAACCAACACTGAACTGACTCCACTTTGTCAGCAAGCCTCCTCCAAATGCTCTTGCTCTTTAGGCAGAGCAGGTCAAAGACATAATGGATTTAATAACATGTTTTCTACCAAGGTGCTGCTTCCCCATTGAAGAAGGCATGTAATGACAATTTTCAAAGTCTTTAATGTAGGAATTAGGGCTGGGGCAAAATCTTTTCAATTCCTCCAAAAGAGATGTTAAGTTGCAACATACCCACCTTTCTCTCTGTAGCGTGTATAATTTCAGCTTGCTCAATAGCAGCGGCACTCCTGAGTTCAGGAGGACTTTAAAAGGAGCGATTATGCTCACGGAAGTAAGTTCACATGAATAAACTGCCCAGGCAACAGGGAGACATTCCAGAGCCCTGTGCTGTCATCAGGCTTTTGGCCAATGTTGCTTAATCATATATGCAAAACATAAATTACAGAAAGATTCACCACAGGTTAAAATATTCTCAATGAATAACTTTGCAGGGCTTCCCTGCAAGCTGTCCTCAGACAAAAGCACTGGGATCTTCTCGCCATTTTCAGAGCTTCCACTGAGATCAGCAGTACACGTGGTACAGTAAAGGCTTCCTCTGCATGTCTTCTCAATGGATCAGGCACCTCTGGAAGGGAAGTCTGAGGGCAAGTTTGGGACCATTCGAGCATCATGCTACTGAGATTCCTAACTGGCTATAAGGCATTGTGGCAGCTGCTGCAGGCTACGTTCTCTTCTGGGCTCGGCCGGCACATACCAGTTCATACTTTCTGGGCATGTAACACTGAACTGAAACTCAAAATGCTCGTGGCATGGAGGAAAATATTTTCACTACGAGGCTCACAGAGTTTACAACGTCTTAAGCTTTAAACACAGACACACTCATAGCTTAAATATTTAAGACCCACTTGAGACTTGTCACAGAATTTAAACAGCTCTATCCAAAAAGCTTTCATCTTCCATGCAGCACTGAGTAAAAATCCTAGCCAGCCACATTTTGGTTATGAGGAGAGAGATGACTTTCCCACCACTTAACAGAAGATTATAGTTTTCACGTAAGATTATAGAGTCATGGTTGTAACTCCATCTGAAGACTGCATATACAAAGATCTGACTGTTCAGCAGCTTACATGGAGACAACAGAGAGGTCAGATTCTCAAAAACATCAGTTGTAAGTGAGAGAAACTTGTTAACATTTTTTTGCAGTACCTTATAGATGTAAAGTTTTAACTGCTTAGAAAGCCTTCCCTCATGTGCTTTGTGTGATCAGACATCATTAAATCTACACACCATAACAGCTTTTTAAACAGGATTGGGTAAGCTAGAAAGACTTCCACCTGTACACCATTCTCAAAAATTAACACAACTGAAGATAATTTTGGCACAATTTTTTTAAAGGTCACAAACTTCCCTATCCAAGACGTAATAATTCTGTATGAACAAAGTTCATCAGAGTTTGAGAATCTGCTCCTGTGCATGCCTACAACCCTGACTACTAAAAATGGATGACTCCCCCCCCAAAAATCTATTGTCTCTCTACCCTATCTGTCGCTCTGCATTTGAGAGATTCCTGATTTTTTACAATACACAGGATCATGATTTAACAAGTAAAAATCAGTGCAGAAATTCGAGGTAAAATTTCAAAAACCGACTGCACCTTCCATCTCAACGCATACTTGTACTGTAAAACTGAAATATAAACCCCCCTGCAGAACAGGGTATAGTTTCACTGGGACAGAATTTCAATGGCTGCACTTGCCAGGAAAACAAACCACAACCTGCCCTTCACTCACGGCTCAAGCAGCATTCTTCGAACACCCTAACACATACAAAAGGCACAGAAAAGTTTTTGCTTTTGTTGCTTCTCCTTAGAAGTCTTTCATCTGGACAAGCAAGTTTGTGAGATGGTCCTCAGGTCCATGAATACAAAGGAAGGCGCACGCTGCTCCAGATTTCTAAGTGTTTCACAGTGCTTCCAGCTCAGCTGAGAGGCAAACTGTGAAATTACTGTATTCAGCCTGAAAGACGGCTGGGTGGGGTAAACTGGAAGGCACCGGTTCATTTTGACATGATGCTTCATTGAAGCGACTGGAGCCGCACCGGGTGTGTGCGGCGGACAGCGGCCCCGGCACAGATGCGCCATTGGAAAGGCTCCGTTCCCTGCCTGCCCGCGCAGCGTGGGCAGGGCCGGTGGAAAGGAGGGCTCAGCTCTCCGGGCAGCCACGAGCCCTGCATCGGGACATCGCTACGGCGCCCGCGGGGCGAACCCGGGCACGGGACATGCAGCGAACGCTCCCACGGAGGATGGAGGGGAGAGCCCGCCCGGCCCGGGGGCGGCACACAGCCCGCCCGCGGGGATGGAGCCGGACCCGGACACCCCTTCCCCGCCCTCGACCGCGCTTTCTCCTCAGGTGGCCCCTTCTCGCCTCGCCACGGCCTCCGGCGAGGCGCCCCCTCCCTTCCCTTGGCGCGGCAGCAGCAGCAGCAGCGGCAGCCGGCGCGTCCCGGAGACGGAAGCGCGGGAGGAAGTGAGGTCGCTCGGAGGGGAAACGGCGCCGTTTCCGGGGGATGGATGGGGATGCGGACGGAGCATCTCCCCCGCGCCCGGGGAGCTCGGCTGAACGTGGGTCTTTGTGCCTCGTAAAAACCGCGGAGTGACGGGGAAGTGGTGCGGAGCCGGGTCTTCACACGGCCAGAGTAACGTGGGAAGGACACGGCACCGGCAGCCTCGGAGCTCCCGCGCCCTCCCCGCTCCCCCTGGCTGCGGCCCGCCAGCCCCGCGGAGTGACGCTGCTGTTTTCCGTGGTTGTGCACAGCGAGGAAGCTGTCACGGGGAGCCGTCCTTCACCCAAACGAGCCTTCTCATGGGGCAAACCCGCTGAGCCTTGTGCCACTCTGAGTTCGACCCAGTTCATGTTTTACAGTCCCTACAGACACTAAAATACAGGTCATTTCAATCTAGTAACATTTGGTGCACAAAGCCAAGTTTCCTCATATCCAAATGGAACCTCAATGCTGCTTACCATCGCTCCAACACTTCATATTTATTTCAGCACAGAACAGGAAAAAACCTCTGGATGTACAATCCCAGCTCTGCCTCCAACACTTCATATTTATTACAGCACAGAATAGCAAAAAACCCCCGGATGTACAATCCCAGCTCTGCACTGTTTGTTCACCACTTGGCCAACTCAAGTCAGGTAACGTTAGGAATTACAGCATGATACATCTTCAAGCAGTTTTCATGATCAGAGGCTTTTATTAATTAGTAATTTCTGCAGTATTTTTTAAATTAACTGATTTTGTGATTTACCTAGAAAGAAAAAGTAACTGCAGTGTGAAGTCTCTTCTGGATAAGCTGTGACCTGTTTATACAGATTTTCATTGACAAACCCATTGTTTAAAGCAATTTGACTAAATTAAGCCAACCACCTTTGCCGTTAACATTAAAGAAGTGGCTTTAAGTGTCTTCTAGACGTGTAGTTCATTGTGTACTTCTCAAAGTTTCTCCAGGAAAGGTTCACAGTATTGCATATGCAACCCCCAAATAGAGAGCAGAACCTTTTTGCACTACTGCCAGTGACACTCCAGGCTCTCAAAGTTGTTCGCCTTCACTAGGCAGTAATACCACAGTGTCTTCACACTTACTGACTGCATCCAGCAAAATCAACAATCCATTATCAAGGAACACAAGGGTTTCCAGGCAGATAAATACTACCTTGCTTTCTCTAGGGTGCTGTTGCCAGAGAAGTTAGGAGCTGATTTCCACGGTGCTAGCAGACAGAGAAATAATTTAAAACACTGGTAATTACGACTACACTTCTCTACCCTCAGAGGTTTCTCTGACTAGGTCTGCCCTGTGTTGGGTACTTTCATGCTGAATGTTTCAGTAGACACCCAGTTTACCTCACAAGGGCCCAGAGAAAAGCTACTAAGAACAAAGTTTTAGGGAGAGTCCCTTTCCTTTCCCCCTTGCCTTCAGACATATCAATTAAAAGGCATTGAGAATAGCTCCACACTGACTCTTATAATCAGCGCTGGATATATATCCTGAGTTCCTACAATTGTGGGCTTCATTCCACTGAGAGCTGTACGCTTTCAGTCTGTTTTGGTGGCTGCTGCTGCTGCTGTTCATACTTCCTTGCTGAAAAAAAGAAACACCAATCAACATCGATTATACTATTTATTATATATATATATATGTGTGTGTGTGTGCATGTATACATATCAGTAAACATATATGTATAAATACGACAACAATCAAGGGATAGACTTAACATCAGAGAAATTTCATCACAGCCACACAAGGGGAAGTTTCAGTCATCACGTGGAATTTCTCCTTTAGTGTCTGGCCTTGAAAACACTGAACAGTAGAGTCATAGCAAAATGTCAGTAAATCAACGGCAGAGAACTATGATTCCATTCAGGTCCTCTCATTAAAATAAATAAAATTAAAAGAGTATGGCTTCAGAAGTACTATTACAGATGACCTGAACGACTCATTAGTCACACAGTTGATCTCCACATTGCTCATCTCCTCCACAATATACAGACCACAAACTAACAATTACATTGACTTAAAAATTAATCTGGTTAGCAAGGCAAAGGGAGATGAAAGAGTTGTGTGCCGTGGTACAAACACCATCAATGAATGCCAGCAGGCATTCCTCCATAGGAAAAACATTCTATTTTGTTCCTACAGAATGCAATGGCCTGGTGTAAGAATTTTTATGTCAAATCTTTGCATTTAAATAGTGGTTTCAGCTCATTACTATTTTTTTCCCATATTCCCTCTAGGTATGCATGTATGGCAGATGTAAAGTAAGGTCACATGTTCCTTTGAATTGGGCCTCTGGAATATGAGGGGCATGAGGCTCTTTCCTGCCTCCATCCTGACCTTCAACATTAAGACCGAAGCAGCAAACTATGTTGGTACAGTAAAATTCTCATTTATTTTCAGTTTGTGTGGTTGAATTACTCATGATACCACAGTCCTCTAAACAT
Organism: Calyptomena viridis; assembly: GCA_013390005.1. Lineage (NCBI taxonomy): Eukaryota > Metazoa > Chordata > Aves > Passeriformes > Eurylaimidae > Calyptomena > Calyptomena viridis. Next base: position 67,507 of record WEIV01029706.1, on the reverse strand, counting down.
TTACAAATCCATTCAGATTTTGACAACATTCTGACATACTCGGCTCCTTGAAAGGTTAGCATGGGATTCTTTTTGACATTTGCTTTAAGAGAGCTACACAGCTGCTCCCTCTGTCCGTACTTGCTCCCGCCTCAGCCCTGTGGCGCTGGCTGCTGCAGAACCCCTGCTCACATAATGCCACAGGACCGGGGCTCTGCCCTGGTGTCCCCATCGCAGGCTCGAGGGCAGCTCTTTAGGAACGGACACCAGGAGCTCACAGGCCCGGGGGAGCCCCCTCTTCCCTCTGACTTACCGATGGAGTACATCTCCAGTTGCTGCCGCAGGCGGATCTTCTTCATGCTGTCGTAGAAGTTGGGCTCGGGCGGCGTCTCGGCGGCCGGGGGCAGGGTGAAGATGCGCATAATCCTCCTCTTGTTCCTGCGGGGGGGGCAAGGCGGTGAGAGCTGCGCTTCCCTGCACGTGGGGCCGGCGCGGCCNCGCCGCCATGGAGGAGCGAGGCCGGCGGGGGCGGCCCGGGAAGTGACGTCAGGCCGGTGTGAGGCGCCATCGCGGGGGGGCCCGAGAGGCGCCGTGGATAGTAATTAGTGCTAATAATGAACGGTGTAACTTGTCGCCAGTGAACATTAATGCCTCCGACTGCCAAAATGTATGAACAGTAAAAAGCTTTGATAGTTGCCACGCCTGATTTGTGGGATACCACCGAGCATCTGGGCTTGTGTGGCTCCGAAGTGCATCAGAGAAACTCAGAACAGATTAGGTTGGAAAAGACCTGAGATCATCGAGTCCAACCTCTGACCGAATAACACCTTGTCAACCAGACCATAGCACTAATACATCCTGTCTTTCCTTAAACACCTCTAGAGGTGGTGACTCCACCGCCTCCCTGGGCAGCACATTCCAGTATCTAGTCACCCCTTTTGTGGAGGAATTCTTCCTAATGTCCAACCTAAACTTCCCCTGGTGCAGCTTGAGGTCATGTCCTCTCCTCCTATCATTAATTACTAGGGAGAAGAGGCCGCCCCCCCACCTGGCTACAGCCTCCTTCCAGGTAGCTGTAGAGAGAATAATCAATGTCTCTCTCCAGTGTGTAATTGTTGGCTTGTTGCACACCAGGTAGCAAGTCCAATTTTTCTATACTGTCCATGAGGCCCCAGGGCACTTCCCCACGCCTTCATTTCCCCTCCAGCTACCAGACCCTTGGGGACAAGACATGCAGAAGGCACCACTTCTCTCGCACGGATGCAGGCACAGGAGATATAAGTCATTTTTCTTTTGTGGTGCCAGTGTCAGAGGAGAAAGGCACAGACAGGTGAGGGGCCAGGACAGGTGTGAATTCAGCAGCTCTGGGAGCCAGCAGATGTGGTGTCACCCACCTGGGGTGGTGCTTGTGCAGCAGCAGTGGAACTGTGAGATGAGGTTCTGCTGTGCATGGTGTCAGGAGAAAAGGAGGTTCAGATTGTCCTGTGCTCTCACTTTTCACATAGTAACTAAATTCAACAGTTTAGATTGTCAAAATAGAAACAGTGCTTTCTGAAAGATCTTGCCGGGGTTTTTTTTTTGGCTTGTTGTTTGGTTGTTTTGGGGCTTTTTTCCCTTGTGCCAAAATAGGAGTTGCCGGATTATTCAAATGCTGGAGCAACATAGTTTACTTCTGTGCTCCATATGCTCCTGATGCCAAAAAGCACAGTTCTAGGATTACATTTTGGCAGAACAAGCATTTCAGTTTAGAATCTTGAAAAGTTGTCTGAACTTCTTAATGAGATACAGGTAAACTAGGCTGATTCTAACACATACATACACGCAAACTCTTTTTTTTCTCTGCTGCCTGATGTGGTGTATTTGAGCTACATGAGAGGCTAGGTGTGCTGTTCTGCCTGCCTTTCTGCTTCTTTCTATCCACCCCTGCCCCTGATACTTCCTTTTACCATACCTTCCTTCAGATAGTAGAAACGTTGTTACAATGCAGACATTAGGGATATGCTTCACCTCCCTTTGCTTTACTCATATTTGGGGTATGTGCATGTGTTGCAGTTTTCTTTATCCTTTACAAGAAAATAAGGGGAAAAAACCCAAGTATTTTTAGGGCATGATTTATCTAAACCTACATCAAACATTCAGAACTACATCTCCTGTGCCCAGGAAATGCTGTGACCCCTTACTGAATAAAAGGAGTCCAGACACTTTGCTTGGATGGCACTTGCTTCACAGCCTGGGGAAACTGTGTTCTTTGGGGAGCCGTGTTCTCAGTGGAAAATATGCCAAGTCTTCCTCTTTCTGTGGTATGGAACAAATTCATTTTAAGAGGTCTCAGATCAGGACATAAAAGGGTATGAGTGAAAATGACAATATAAAAAATAAAAACCTAAGGCACTGTTGTAATGAGAAAAGTTACTTGCCACACACGGTGTGGGAAAGAAGGATAGAACATCAATTAGACATAATTCTAGGTCATTAAATTGAGATGGCACCCATGCACAGAACTGTGGAAACCACTAAGAGAGAGAAAAAACATCACTTACACAACACAACAAAAGACAGTTAATTATGTGTGGTTTCACAGGGATCTTAAACAATTTCTTATGAAGTTGAAGCTTTTTGTTTGCTTTTTTAGTATGTCGAACTTCTCTGCTAACAGGCCTGACAAGAAAGCATTTCACATCTTTGGAAGAAAAGTGGAAAGAATACATAAAATACATAAGAACATAAGTAACTTGAGTACTCTTAATATTTCACTGCTATCTCTAGACCTCAGTTGAGATCCCTTGTATGAGGTGCAGAGAAGCTGTATTTAAGCTGTAACTAAATGCACTTTTTTGTATTAACCCTGTAGCTTGCTCTGGACAACCCAGGAAGGGGCTGGAACACCCCAGGACTCTGTACCTGAAGCATGACTTCATGTCCTGGGATTTTCTCTACAGCCTCCAGCACACAGAAACAGGCTTTGCCTTACTCAGCAGGTGCCCAGTTCATTTTACTCAATGAAATGCTTGATTTAAGACTCAGATAATCCACCCACCCCCAGCCTAGAAGACAATCAGAGATAGATTTTCTTCTCTCACATATCCCTCTGAATTTCATAAATGTAAACAGGGTTAGATTGAGGAGCACATCTGGTGTCACTGAGTGTGACAGCCTGAGGAAAAAGGGTGATGATCTACTTACTGACCCACAGAAATAGGAGTTCTGGGAGTGCAGACCTTCTGCATAACTTCCTTGAAGAATCTGGTTCAAATATTAAAGTTGATTGAGCATTAAGCCTATAGGTTACCTTGTCCTGGTATGGTTATTTCCTCCTATAGCTTGGGCTTTTGTTTCAGTCTTAGGCTCTTAAAGCACTGTCAGAAATGGGAATGCAAGGTGCTATTGAATTTGGTCAGAACAAAGCCAGGCCTTGCGGTTGTCATTATGTGTACAAGAAATTACGTGACCTGTCCATGTATATTATGTAGCATATTTATTTGCAGCCTGGATGAGGTGGGATGGGATAACCAATGCTTGTGTATGCTGTTAATACACTTTTATATGTTCTTATAATAAAGCTGCTTGTAGGGAAAGGACTGTCATTTTGTGTTGTGTCTTTATAGCATCTGACCTCCAGGATCCTGGCCTGTGACCAAAGCAAGTAGGCACCAAACTAATAACATATAATAATAATATATGCATTATTATTAATTTAGCATCGCCATAAGCTAAACCTAGTTAATGGAGATGAAAGCTTACTGGCTAGATTTTCAACATTACAGGCAAATAAATCTGGGGAGTTTCAGCTGTGAGTTAGACCAATACCCCCACACAAACACACACCTCCTCCCTTTATTAAAGTAACACCCAAAGCTTAAACATTCCTTGCAAAAATGAGGCAAAGCACCTTAATTCTTAAGAAGGTTCTTAGTCTTTTCAATGCAAGCATGGATTTCACAGAGACAACTGAGCACTGAGAAGTCTCATCAGCCATTTTTTTATCAGGAATAAGCTCTTGGGGAGAAAAACACATAAACCTCCCAACTTTTACAGAAGTGGGAACTTTGTTCATTCCACAAAGAAATTCAGAGTGTACTTGATAAAATTACCCACTTTGATCTCATAGATTTATCAAAAGAATTGCTGAAAAGGGTCTTCCAGCTCTACAGGGAAAGAATTCACTTTCCAAAAGTCATTAGCATCCAGCAACTACTGTAAATTTGACTGAAAGCTACTCAATGTTACCAGTTTTGAAAATCCAGCTACTTCATATCCAAAATGAGAATGCTAGTCTTTTGAAAGCCTGGTCTTTCAAAAATTATGGCCAAAGAATCTGTGTGTGTGTCTGTATATAAATATATAATTTTTAATGGATACCCAGAGCTAAACAGAATCAGAAATCGCTGAGACATAAATATCACTGTAATGTAAACATATTCACCATTTCATGCTGATAAATACTGGATTATAGGTTTCTGAACAGAGACTAACAATTATTGGAAATCATGTGGTCATCTCAAGTATACAGCATCTCAATTAAAAAAGCACACAAAATACTTTTTCTTTTTTAAAAGTACCATCTAGCATATAATTTATTTGGCTGGACTCTACAAATATACACATTATTTCATGCTGGAAGAACTTGAGAAGCACTTTTTTCTTGTTCCCAGAGTCTCCTGACTATTGGTAAGACATTACAGTCATAATGATAGAATTGGTTTACAGTTGCAAATTCTGCCAAATAGCTCACAAATTATATCTGGCAAACAGCATTGCCTCTGTTTCACAAAGATAATGACCTGATGTTTTGTTTATGTGGCACCAAAGGAAAATATTATCTTGGAGCTTGTGACAGAGTTTCAAAAAGCTTGTGTGGTATTCTAAACTTCTGATACATTTAAAAGTTACCACTCTATTAAAAACAAAGTAACACAGACTTTCAAAGTATCCTTCAAAGAAATAAAAAATCAAACAAATGTTCAATTAAATAGGTTGTGTCTATTTTATTTCCTTAGTATTTGCCCACACCTATACAGCAGCTGGTGTGGATATTCATTCACTGCTTTTTACAGATGTTGTCGAACATAGAGATGAGCTGCCACACAGGCTGCTCACATCTACAGGATTTAGCATTATAGGAATGCTTTTAGGATGCAGTCTGAAATCTGCTTCACAAAATGAGAAATACTACCTCAGACTTGACTACCTAGAAGTGTGCAGCCAGCACGCAGTTTGAAAAGGGGAACAGCATGACCTTGACAGTGCTGTTCTTCGGATGACTCTGAGGAGACAGGGAAAGGAGCACTGGTTTTGAACTGAATCTGGGAGTCTGTTCTGAGACAGGTGGTTTCCATTCTGTAACCTCTAACCTAGCTGGTAAGGGCTAGACTTTCTTGGGAAATCCATTGGGAATTTGTTTCCGACAACAGCATTGGAGCAAGGTTAGAGCATACCGTACGAGTAGTGGGTCCAGCTGCCCTGACACAGTTGGCACGCACAGCCAGACTGTCAGCAGGCTCAGCTAGCATGCCCTAAGTGTCCCTGTCTCCTCCACTGCTAGCACAGCAGAGTCCAAGAAGAGTTCAATCAAGGAAGCAGGTGCAACTTCTAGAGTTTAGGAGATGGTTTCTGCGTCAATTCTTTGTCTAGCAGCTGGCTGGGTTGGGGTTGGGCAGGTTGTGCTGTGGGACTGCTGCAGGGATGGCAGAGGAGGCATTGCCCAAAAGGGAAAGGCAAGGCCGTTGCAGACAATGACCTCAGCAAAAGGGTTGTCCTGTCCTTGGAAAGGGGCCAGACCCAGGGCCTTCATCTTAGTAGTGGCATCAAACAACACCCCTGGAATGACTGGGATCATATCTACCTTCACACTGACCACCTAGGGAGGTTTGGGGAACCTCCTCTTACATTTTCTGAAGGAGATAAGCACCAGTAGCTGTCCTTCTCCTTGTGTGACCTGCATCTTTGTGCAGCTCCTTTGACTGGACATTTGAGATGACTCTAGACCTCAGTTGAGAGAAAAACAAGGATACAATAGGAAACACGGTAATAACCATCCCTGGAGAAGTATCTTTTGTGGGAAGGACAGGGAGTGTGGGATCCTTGATCTGAGCTCGAGATAAGAACCAGCAGCTGTTGAGGTTAGGCAGAGCTGTGGCAGTTGTCTTAGCAGGGGAGGTCATATCCTCTGGTTTAGAGCTGGCTGGGGAGTGGATGAGAAGGGCTTGCAGGCTTCCAGCTGTGAACAGGCCTCTTCCTGCCCTTCATCTTTTGACGTTTTCCACTAGACATAAAAGAGCTGCTTGTACAGAGGCAGCAAAGTCCCTGAATGTTTATCAAGGGCTATCACTGGTGGTAAAAATTGGAATGCCCACAAAAGACAACTGGAAATAGGGGCATGTAGGGCCGTCCTGCCTTTTTCCCTCTCTGTGAAGCCTTGCCTCTTTCCTTTAAGGGAAAAGAAGCTGGAAATGTGGGAAATCTTGAGATTGTGGAAGGTATTACCAGGGAAGAAAAGAAAGATGCACAGTGTACAAACATCTCATTTTACTGAAGACTGGAAGGAGATGACATGCAAACTCTAAAGTACATAAATACTGTAAGTTAAAGGGGAGGTGGTAACCCCTTCAACTGGCATGTGTGGCTCTTACAAAAGCCCTTATATTTATCTGTCTTGTTACTTTTGATTCACTAATGCAAACACAATGAGATCTACAAGGGGTTTATGGAAGTTTGCTAGGAAAATACTGGCTTCAAGGCCAGATTCTGGCTAAGTTTGGGCATAAGAGGCTGCAACTGCTAATAACTAATGCTAAACTGACCTTCATGCTGCCATCTAGTGTTTCTTCATAGACAGAAATGACATCCCAAAAAATAAATGTTGCAGCACCATGAAGAAACCTTTCATCTGTATTCAGAACAAAAGTAATTTATTCACGATGGAATACAACATTGGACAACACAAAGGCTGCAGGAGAGGCAGTGGGGAAGAGACATGTAGAGAACCCACTGCTCAAGTGAATGTTTACGGAGACACATTTTCTTAAAATATTTGTAACTTATCCAGGAACAGAGAGAGTCATCTCCACGGCAAGATAATTATTCAGAAGCAGGATCTGTCCTCATTTCTTTTCATTCTGTGAAACTAATATAGCTGTTTGCAAGGTGCAACAGTACACAACAGAGAAAGAATCCCAGCAAAAGATTGTCTTAACTGAGAGATACTAGCACAAGAGGCTTGGCAGGTTCTCCTTGTCTGTCCTTGCTACTCTAATAAAAAACCACATGGGATGTTTATTCACAGTCATAAGATGCTGATTTTCTTTTCAAATGTACACAAAGGCTAACAAAAGGTAACAATTTATTGTGGAGAGAAAATGCAAAAGATTTGACTCTTGGCCCTTCGAAGCTTGATCCCTGGCTTCGAGGAGCTATAACAGGACACTTGTACAGCTGTTGTACATCCTGGATTCATGGTGGAACTGTGGAACTCTTGCCTTAATAGGAACAACTCAACAGTTCATGGGCTGGATGATGCCTTTACAAAGCAGATAGAGCACTCTTTATCCCCCAGGCTTCTTTTAGGTGTTTTGAGTCAAAGTTCAAAACAAACCCAAAGCATCTAAAATCACTGCTCTCTTTTGCAGATCCTGACTTCCAAGCTTTCTTTCCTGACAACCTGAGCAGGAAAGCTGCAAGGAAAGACTACACAAGTGAAAAACGGTAAGTCAGCTAATTTGAGAAAACAGACTATCCAGAGAGAAAGGCATAACCAGCAACCTTTAAAGGGCTCCTGGTGGCATTGTATGATATCAGGTATGAATTTGCTAATTTGCAGGAAAGTTTTCCCATTTACTATAAAATTTTGGTACCAGGATTTGAACATTATACATATGAACTGTGCCATCATAACACAGCTTGTTTAGTTGAAGAGGAATGGCAGCACAGAAAATAACAGAATCAAACTCTTCAGCAGAAAGGACCATGTACTTCTCTGCTTACAAACCACCTCTCAAGTCAAAACATGGAAGTTGCCTCAGGCCCTTAGGTCTTTCAAAGACCTTGTCCATAGCACAGAAAGTCCTCAGGTGCACAATGGTAGAGTCCACATTTCTCACTCACACTATTCCTGTTTTTTCACCAAGAGAACAACTGCATCCTAGACCCCAGTCCCAACAAACTGAGCCTACTGCTGGATTATGGCATCATTCTTCTTCCTCTCCAGCTGTCGGTACCAGGCTGTAACACCCATGTAGGTACCACAGGTTTTTTTCTAACACACCAAACAGGGCTGCTTTTTAGCAGGCTTTCTTTATGCTCAGTGGGCTTTGAATTCAGACCCAATAGAGTTATATGCCCTGAATACAGGGCTTTTCTTTTCCAAAGCTCATGTTCAATGCTCATTGCTGTGGAAGGAAGTCACATTCTCTTTCAGTTCCTTCCACTGAGTCATGATGACACTCAGTGAGGATAAATGAATGGAAAAACGGATACACTTCAGCTCTCTTCCAAAGCACTCAGCATTTCTGTGGATTAAAAAAGAGCGAGACTCCTGTTTCACAGCTTCATCTCTAAAGAGCCCATCTGAGAATACCATGGGACAGAGTCTTGGAAACCAAGAGTATGTGTCTGTAAGCAGACTCTTCAGGATCTGCATCATCTGCTTGCTTACAAAAGTGGTCACATGCTTGGTGGTGTGGGATATAGGGCCCACAGAATAATGGCCATACGGCTCCAAAAACAACCTATTCCCCATCCACCAGAGAGAGACTGCCATAGGGGTTCTGGCACTGGGGCTTGCCAAAATCTGAAGTGAACTGGGATACTCCTTCCCGAGTGACCGCTGCTTTTACTCCATGGGAAAGTGGATGAGGGCTTTGTGGATATAAGATGGGCCAAAGCCACAGGAATCAGCACAAAGCTTGTGGGGGGCATGCCATGGTCTCTGCTCTCCAGTTCTCTGCCAACCAGTTGAGGTGGACCAATATTGAGTTTTTTAACTCTTTTACTGTAATTTTAAAGATTTTTTTTGTGTAAATGTTGCAAAAGAGTACTTATTATTTCTTAAGGAACAAATTTTCCCTGCACCCACACAACTTCATTTCTCTCTCTCCTCCTCTTTCAATGATAGATTGAAATACCAATGGAAGTTTGCAGACCTCCAGGATTGAGTGGATTTATTTTTTTTAATCAAAAGGTACAAGTTCAGCTGTTCTCTCCTTCTCAGTTCTGGGGACAGAGGTTTTGCCCTTCAGGCAAGATACATAAATAGGAAGGACATCCCCTTCTGTATGTTGTTTGCCTCATGAGTCACTATAACATTTCCCTAGTACCAGGCATGGCTGTCTCCCGAATAAGCAGAGTTAAAACTTTCCTGTAGGTGTCTAAGACCTCTCGGGCAGAAGGCCGTTCTGCTGGGTCCTTCTTCTTACATGCTGCATGGATGTCAAACAAATGCAGTCGTACAATGTCACTTCCTTCAACATGGCCCAACAAAAAATTGGAGACATCTGGGATCTTCCAGATGTCTGTTTTCTCATCATAGGGAGGCATGAGGTCATCTTCGAATGGTACATCTTCTCCATAGGGCCAACGCTGCTCAGGAGCTACAAACTCACCCCGGAGCTCCCGATGACCACACTTCACCAGCCTGCCAGCACTCCTGTTCACAAGAGGCAAAGCGTCCAAATCATTCACCAGGATGTGAAAGTCACTTGTTAGGAGATACTGCGAGAGGACCTTGTCCAGGTCATTTGAGTCGCACATCACTAAGGTGCCCAGAGGGCTGCTGTGCAAATAACGAATGACGCTCACGTAGTCTATAGCAAGCATCAGCCTGTGGTGCCAGGTGTTCATGCCCTTGTATTTGGGAATGTGGAGAGTTTCATTCAGGCCACTCAGAGAGCCAAGAGGATGGTACTCAGTTAGGATTGTGAACTGCTGCTCACAGTAGCCAAGCAGCCGGACAACATGCTTGCTCTGAAGTGCTTTTAGCATCTTCAGTCCATGGAGAAAGTCCTCCTTCAGCTCTGAGTTGGTGAGCTGTGAAAGGACCACTTTGTTTTCCTTCCACTCAGAAAGAAAGACCTGAGAACACACAAGAGACATGTAAGACACGTGGAGAGCCTTCTTCTGTGAACTGCTACCATGTGACACTGATCTCTGACTGCGACGCTTAGTCACAACTGTAAATTGGAGTCACCAGGCACAGTCAAGCCTTAAGGAGGGCCACGTACCTGTCACAGCAAGCCCTTACTGACATCATAATTACATCATGATTTCCTAAGTTTTCTTTGGAATGGGCAATGCAGATAAGTTATTTCATACCACCCAAACAGCCAATCTTACTCTGCCACGATTGTACCAGGCTCCACAAGCACTTCGCTGATCTCTTTGATTTTGCTTGTGTAGCTGGATGTCATTCAGTGTCAGAGAGGTGGCCCAGGTCATGCTCTCTTACCTGTTCTGTTCACTTCATCAGTAGCCACGTGGTCCTGGATGTCTACAGTAATTAGCCGCTGCGAGAATAGTTATAACAACTGTATGGGCACTAATTAGCCAGCAAACTGTGAAAGCCCTTTATCCACGGCAGAGAAGAAAGGAGAACCAAACTCACCTTTTTCACAGCACCTTCACCAACACACTTGAGTTTCCTGACTTCCCTATTTATGGCCTCGCAGGAAAGCCACGGGGAGCAATTTTTCACTGCTCCCAATTTGAAGTGCCCAAAAGGGCAGAGGCTGGGGTCCGCTTCGGTGCGTCCCAAAGAGTTGTAGAACTTGCTGAGGTAAAGGTAGACAAGGGCATTAAGGAGCAGGACGGCCGCAAGAAGTAACGCCAGCGAGATGGACGACACCTCTCTGGGAAGAAACTCCCTCCTAACGAAGTGCGGTTTCTTTTCCATGGCCGTGCCCTCTGCATTCTCCGTGAAAGACGGAGGCTAAGCAGGACCCTTTTCCCAGCCCGGGGACGAACGCCTGTGGAGCTTTTTCAGTGCCGGCTGCCCAGCTGCCCCGCAGGCACGGCCGTCCCGAGCCTGCAGCCTACGAAGAGAGGCCACGCGTGGCGGCGGGACGTGCTAAAGGCGGCTTCGAGCTCGACGCTCGCCTTGCTGTCCATCCTCCCTGTTTTCCGAGCGGGCGGGCCCGAGTTGCCGGCCGCTCCGGGGAGNCGCCGGGGCGGATGGACCAGGCTCTGCTGCTCGTCCGCAATGAGCTGCCCGCTCCGGGCCTGCGCCTCGCCGCCCGCTCCGGCTCCTGCCACCAGGTGAGGGGCCGTGCCGTGCGTGGGTCACCCCCCGGCCTCCGCTTCTGACATCCCGGCCCTCGGCGGGGCTGCTCGGCTTCTCCGGCGTCTCCCCGTGGCTGCGTTAGGTTGCTTCGCTTCGGTTTTACCTTCGAGCAGCACTTGGGGAATTCCCGCGGCAAGAGCTGCTCCAGCCCCGTGGCATCTTCCGTTGTCTTTGCCACCGTGCGAGGCAGGACCCCTTTTCACCCTCCTTTGGCACTAATGAGCTCCCTTCACCCTCTTCTTCCACAGTGCTTGTATCAGTTTCTGGCGTTTGTCCCACCAAGCAACGGGAGCCTGAGAAAACCAGGCACGGCGTCGGTAATGGTTGATACCCAGCATCCACTCACCCTGCTGCTCAACAGCTCTGTGGGTGACACAGAGCTCTGCAAGTACGTGGCCTAGCCCCAGGGAATACATGGATAACTCTATCCTTTATTTTGTATTGGTTTGCTCTTTTTTCCCTTGGAGCCATGTACCTGTTTATTGCCTGCGCACACCATCCATAGTTCAGTCTTCACCGCACTGCTGTAACTGTGGTGTACATTGTAATTGTGGTGAAAGGATGTAGGTGCAAGCGGGAGCCAGAGCAGTGTTCATTGAGGCAGCATGTGCAAGCACCTGCTTTCTCTTGCAGGAAGTCTGTAGTTCCAGAAGGCAAATGATGGCAGTGCATCTGTGGTAAAGAATTGGTGTTGGGCTATGGGAGGGTCATGCTTGGCAATGACAAGCTCCTTGCTATATCATGCTATTAGTCTAAATTTTTGTCTTGCCTTTACTAAAGCATTCAGGCTTACAGCCCCTCTAAATGCTGCTGTGGTATCTGCATGTAGCAGTGGTGGCTCAGCAAGTTTCATTTCCTTTATACTTTGCAGGATTCAGTATCATTTTGGAGAGTTTGGCAATTATTCCCTTGTGGTAAAGACCCTAAGTGCAAGCACCAAAACTGTTTCTTGTGACCTAATCATCAATGAAGGCCCTATCAACAGCTACCTCCGTATGTAACACTGTTTTTCCCTTTCATTCTACAACTTGCATGTCTCCCAGCAGAACCAGCTTCCTAAGAAGCCTATGCAGCCACGTGTGCTGTACTGAAGAGTTGTGATGGGCTTGGCTCTCTTCTTAACATCTTGCCTCCTTAAGTTTTATACACCCGTTTTGAGGCCCTGACCAGGATCAGGCCTCTTCACGTGATATACTGTATGCCCACAACCCTTTTGCTGCAGGGACTAGTCCAGAAAAAGCAATGGATATTAGTCCAGAGGGAGATATTTTCATAGCTAGTTTCTGTTTCCCTGCATGTTTATGTATGTACATAGAATCCTCCCTCTTCCCTGTCTTGCTTCTCTCACAAAATTGGCAACAATTTCTGCAGTGTTTGGATTTTTGCTGTTGCACTTTTAATTCTAAATGTGACATTTTTCTTTTTTGTTCATCTCTTTTCCAGGACTGTTTCAAACTCTTGACTATATCTCTTCCATTTTTTTCTTTACATTACATTATTCTTCATTCCTTCCAGTTTCCCAACTGTAAAGAAAAATTCTCCATACCTCCAAGCTTGGTGCATTGCCCTCTCCCCTGTGTCCTTCATGTTGAGGCCATTTTAAAATCTCTAGTTGTATTCTTCAGAACATATAGTATATCAACTCTTCTCTCACTATTGCCTTGTGATGCAGTGCAGTTTTATTTTTGCCTTTTTTATGCCGATATGTAGTCACTGAGCTGCACTTTGAAACTATCCTGCTTCTGTGTTGGGTTGTTTGGGGGTTTTGTTGTGTTGGTCTTTTTTTTTCTTCTGGAACTCGGGTTGGGGATGTGTATTGTATGGAGAAGGTGGTGTGATGATTGGTGGGCTGGGATTTTTGTCATGTTTTTGTCACGCTTGGCCAAGTCCAGGTTGCCGAATGTTTTTGCGAGTTGTGTTCTTCTCTTTCCATGTAGCTATTCTCTTTGCTTTCCTGGTTTACATGGGGATCCTTGCTGTCCTGATTGTTGGGCGCCTTTTTATGAAGTAAGTGAACAGTAATTCCTCCTCCTTGCATGTGAAATGGGGCTGCCAGTTTGAAAACACATGAGATAGTGTGGTAATGCTTCAGAGTCCCCCTTGTAGCCCTGCTTGCAGATCAGATCCTGTTACCAGGATGCCATGTGCAAGTTAAGATGTGGTAGCTGTCTGAGTGATAATAAATACAGTGATGTGATTTTGCTTGAGGGGTACCTTGCAGCCTTGTTAGCTTGTGTTGCTGCAGTGGCTGCACAGCAGCTGATGTCCACTGTGAGCTCACACACACTGTGCCTCATCCTCCTGTGACTTGTTCCTGGGTCTAGCCCTGAATCAGTAATACAAATCAGAGGGACCTAAATGTGTGTAGCATATGCAACCTTCCACCCTGTGTACTCAGTGGTCTGAGTCATCCTTGCCTGTAAGCAACCCAAGAATAAAACCTCCAAACCTGAGCTTGTTTCAGTGTAATTAACAGCTGGATTTAACCGAGATCCTAGGGACTGGCTGAATCTCAGTATTACCTATGTGAGCTGTAAAAATAGAGAGACTGTCCCAGCTTTTGATTTATGCTGCTAAATAGTTGCTATTAAGATGAAATTGACTATGAAGTGCTTCTTATTTGGTTTGTATTTTAAACTGTTACTAATTTTCAGAATTGATCCAGTCAGAAACTGGGTTTACAAGAAACTGAACCCCAGAGAAACTGATCGTCTGATTAATTCTGTGAGTCACCACAATGTCTTTAGTTTGCATGCTGTAGTGTTTTCATCTCTGAGGAAAACACACTCTCTGGAAGTCTGAGGACTTGTTTATTACTAATCATCTTCCCCTTGTGTGTGTTCCCCTTATCAAATCTTGTATTGATGTTAGACAGGCAATTTTATGTCAATGAAGAATGTTAGAATGGGTTTCCATGCAAGTTTAGTGGATTCCCTGCAGACCTTTTGCAAGTGTTGAACATACAGCATTGTGCTGTCTGTAGTTCCCTTGAAGCAGATGTGTTGGTGAAAATACGGTTCCCTTCTGGCATAGGCAGTGTAAGGGAAGGCAAGAAATTGCCACCTTCGTGTTTGCTTCCAGCACAGCAGGAATTTTAGCAAAAAACCGAAGCCAAAATTTCTCTGGTATCCATAGAGCTGGAATTTGTCTGCCTCATTTTGTACTAGAATGTGGATAGTTCATCACAGTCTGGACTTCACATCTAGGGGTCCAAACCTGTCTAGAATAAAAAGACTTGGAAGCAGAGCTCTGCAGCGATTCTTGTAGTTTTTCATCTCTTTAGCTGTGATAGTGATGTCTGTGTCACTGGCGCTGATCAGAGTAGTTTAGGGAACTCAGTTGCAAAGAAGCCACTCCTGCATTTAAAAGGATTCATTTTCTGCTGGTTTAGCTCTCAAAACAGTCTCACTGTGGTGTCAGACAAGTGCTAATGGAATGGGATGGATTCTCTTTGAGGATCTGCAACTAGATCTGCTCAGGTCTGTTGTACAGCAATACTTACCGTGAAGGCAGGTCTCTGGATGACTTGGACTGGACTCAACTCTCATAAGTCTCAAGCACAGCCTCTTTTCACTGCAGTGTTGTTTCCACCTGGTCAAAGGTGGAGTGTGGAGCACCTGCAAACATTATTGCAGTATGGTGGAGCCAGGAAGAAGTTAAAGTAGCAAGTGGGGAAACAAAAGGAAGATGGAGAGAATAAAGACAAACAGAGTATGTCAAAGTTTGCTCTTTGCTGACCTCTGTTCCCTAGGCAGCTGGTGCAGCTGCTGACTTGCCCTTTATGTGTCTGGTTTGTTCCCGAAGGAGCTTGGATCCCCGAACACAACAGACTTGATTAACTGTGATCCTACCCCGCATTTGTGGAGCACAGCCTCTCGGCAGCGGCTGCATTCCCTTGACACGTTCCGAGGGTGAGCATAAGAGCTTGCTCAAAAGCAACTCTTCCTGGGGAATGAGATTTTTCCAATGTTGGCTTGATAGTGTATGGAAATATATAGCAGATGGACAGTTCAAGGTGGTCTGTTTTACTTGGAAGCTAATCAAAGTTTTAATTCTCAGATTTTCCAAAACACTTTGCAGTTGATCTAGTTTGAAGAAATATTAAAGTTGTGGCAGAGCATAGAAAAGAACATGTGTTCAGTGTGAAAATGCTATGTGAAGGAGCTTACTTTTGTGGGCTGTGACCCATGGTCTTTGAAACACTGCTCCCTGCTTGGTAAAGCTGGAAATCTTGTTGGAAACCTTGAAAATCTTTCTTTAAAAATAAAATACATCAGATATCACAGTTAGAAATGTTATAGTGGAGGTAAACATTAACTTTGTGTTTACATAAATGTATTCCATTGACATGCAATACTTTGTGGTTTTGTTGTCTTTTTAGATTCTCTCTTGTGATTATGGTGTTTGTTAACTATGGAGGAGGAAAATACTGGTTCTTCAAACATGAGAGTTGGAATGGTAAAGTACAATTGAGACAGTTAATCGGTTTTTAACTGCAGCAGTACCTAGACATGGTTAGTGTTGCAGCTGCTGAAGTGAGCTGTTGCTCAGCTGAAGGCTGGGATGCTGTGCCAGTTTGCCTCTGTAGGATATCTGGCCTGTTACATTAATGGCCAAAGCAGTGTATAGTCCTGCTCATCACACGGATAGGATGGTTTCACATCACAATCTGTGTAACCTTTTCATTTGTGACACAAGTTCATATCTTTAACTTTCCCGTGTTGTTTAATGACCACAGTCAAGCTGATGTTGCTCAGCGCTGTAAAAATGTAATGCTCGATTGGCAAGGCGATGGGTAAGGAGTTGGGCATTGTGCCCCCCTAGTGGAGAATAGCAAGGATCCTGTCCCTGACATCTTTCCCAAGGCACAGCAATCAGTTCTATTCTATTCACTCTTCTTGAAGAGTGATAAAAACAGTGAAGCAAGATGATTAGCTCTTTGTAAAGTTTTGTTTCTAACATGTTTTAGATTTTGAGACATCAAACAGTTGCAAGCAGCCTGCAATTTCTTTAGAAACTCAACAATAATATTGTTAAAATTTAGGGAGTGTTCAAGGTAAATAATGTGCCCCTTCGTATTTCTCTGTAGGATTAACTGTGGCAGATCTGGTGTTTCCGTGGTAAGTTTTCAGAAGAATAGTTCTTGTATCAAGTGATTATTTATATTAAGGGTTGCAAGGAGAACATTGTGTGCCTTGCCTCCAAATGGAAGTGTATTTGGAGGGGTGAATTTGTGGTAAACAATTAATATGAATCTACCCCTCCAGATAACAACATAATCCTTACAAACCAGTAGAAGAGCTAAGTGTTTTTGGTGCCCTACATCTTCCTTCCTCCCACACACAATGTCATTGGGAGGCCCAGGGTTACCTTGCCAGTGGAAGTGCAGAATGCCCTGAGAAGCTCACTGCTATGCTACTGTGTTGAAGGTGGTCAATCTGGCAAGATTCAAAGCTGGACTGATATGTATCTGTAGATAAGGTAGCCAGGTACATTTTGGATTAAGCTAATATTTACATAACCAGAGAATGGTCTTATGGGGAAGCAATTATCCCATCTTCCCCTAGTATGCTTCTCCACACTGGTTGTGGTTACTCTTGGAGCTGGACTTGGACTGTGAACCTAATCTAGAGGGGAGGATTGCATCAGTTCTGAATTTGAATCACAGATTTGCAGCTTGTGTTTTATTGTTCTGAAGATGTTAATTTAATTTTGACTAATGGAATTTTTTGGTAGCATATGAACTACTGGAAAAAGACCAGAATGAAATCACAACCCTGCCTCAACTGACCACTGAAAAAGGTGGAAGGGTCCCATAATGCAAGCTCAGTAGTCTGGGAGCAGAGGAAATAAAGTTGTCCAATTTCACTCAGTGCATGCATTTGGTTGGACCAATGCTTTGTTAGTTTTAATGTTTGCTGTCACACGCATGTGAGACGAGACATCTGTCAGCTCCATTTCCCATCTGCTCTGTTCTCCAGGTTTGTGTTCATCATGGGGACATCAATAGCATTGTCACTGAGCTCCATGCTGAGGTGGGGAAGTTCCAAGTTGAAAGTGCTCAGGAAAATCCTCTGGAGAAGTTTTCTGCTAATCCTGCTGGGAATCATAGTTGTGAATCCCAATTACTGCCTTGGACCCTGTGAGTGGAACTTGCTCTCTTCCTTGCACTTCTGCAACTGCTGTTCCTGCCTCCTTGGCTGGGCTGTTGCAAAACCAGCATCAGCCTTACTGTGCTGACCAGTTGTACGGGGGCAGTTTGATGGTATCCTGTAGAGTGCTGTTCAGTTCTGCACTGATGCAATTCTCTCTGTTAGACCCCTGTGCCGATCACTGTTTATCATCTTACTAGTGACTTTCCCAGGATTATGATTTACAGGAAGTTGGGGTGGCAGGGTGGGGGTATCCCTTGTTATCTGCAGGTGCAGTGGGTCTCATACCTGGAGAAGGGCAGCTTTCATATTTACTAAAGTGCCTGTGTCTGCTCCTCTTTCACATTGCTTGCATGTTTTCCAGTGTCCTGGGATAATCTGCGTATTCCCGGGGTGCTCCAGAGGTTGGGATTCACGTATCTGGTGGTCGCTGGTCTTGAACTCCTGTTTACAAAAGCTGAGAGTGGGACCTGGGTGAGTTATGTGGGGAGAGGACAACTTATACTGGAGTAGGGTTTGGGAGCCTTTGTTCTTGTTTGGGCACAAAGAACACATGAGAAATTATGAGAAAGCTGGCAGCACCTTACCTGATGTGTAGTGCAGTATGACCTGGTACAAATGTTGGGCAGTGTGCACCCTTCAGTGTCCCAGTCTGCATTTTATCACATCTAGCTTTGCCATATTTGAAGATTTCACCAATGCATTCAGATGGTGCTTAGAAGCAGGCATTCCAAGGCACTGTTGATGAATTTCCATTGCCAAAGGGAAGCCAGGGACAGGCATCTCTGTGCTGAATCCTGTGGTCTGGTTTTTGTCCAGTTAATTTTGGCCATGTTTTTTCACAGCAGGGAAAAGTAATATTGCTTTTTGGCCTTTCTAGTCTCTTTTCCCAAATGTTCTACTCATGAATCAAAGTTCCTTTTAACATTTTTCAAGTTAAAAAACATTAAGGGCTTTTGTTTTCGTTTGTTTCTCCCATCCTCTCCCCCCTCCCCAAGTAAATAAGTGTCTGTAAATTGTTTGTGAAAATGAAAGGTCTACTGGTAGAATCCAATTTTGTAATGACAACAGCTCTGTAATGACAACAGTATCTGGGGGAATCAGGAAGTGCAGGTTGTCCCCTGGGCATGGTTTTTACTTGCCAGCTAATAACCCCTTTCCTCCATCTCGAGCAGGAAGCACTGTATCCTGCTCTACAGGATATTCTACCCTACTGGCCACAATGGATTATCATTCTGATGTTAGAAGTGACTTGGCTCTGCCTGACTTTCTTGTTACCAGTGCCAGGTTGTCCCAGGTAAGACTGTGCCCTTGATTTTGGGGGGCATCAGACTGTTTTTCATCTGTTGAGTAGAAAATACATTTTATTACCCATAGAGAAAGAATGAAGAAGAGAGATTTTAATCCAGCAGGGTTAAAGAAAGCATTCATCATGTGAAAAAACTTTCTTTACTTTGGTACTAAAGTACCAGATGCTATGAAGGTGATCTCATTCTTCCTTTCTATCTAAAGAAGAGGATTATAATCTCCCTGGGGTCTATGTACAGCAATATATGATCATTGCAATGTCATCAATGTGTGTCTCCAGCCAGGAAAAGTATTGAGCATTTAGGGTGCTGGGCCAGTGGGCTGGCTGCTGTGCAGCTGGAGTGTACCAGCACTCTGTGCTATTACACACTGTTTGGCTCTGTCCTAGGGGCTATCTTGGTCCTGGGGGCATTGGAGACTTTGGAAACTATCCCAACTGCACTGGAGGAGCAGCTGGTTACATTGATCGTTTGCTTCTTGGAGAAAAGCATATATATCAGCATCCCTCTTCAAGTGTAAGTAGGTTTTGGTTTGCAGTATGAAGCCACAGGCAAGCACTGAACATACCTGTCAGAAGGGGCTTGGGAATGATATGTGCAAGGGGATTTAAGAGAAGAGATTGGCTGCTCAGGTGCCCTGTAACAACTGTTTTCTCTCTAAGGTGACTTACCAAACAACGATGCCATATGATCCTGAAGGAATCCTGGGGACCATAAATAGCATTGTTATCGCATTTTTGGGACTGCAGGTACCTCTTTTCTTTTTGGCTGTGTGCAATAACGGGATGATTTGAAGGAAGTTTGGAAGTGGGGAGGCAACTGGGTTTCTTTACTTAAGACTGAGAACTGGGTCTAACAAAACCTTTTCCAGAGCAATGCTTTCAGGATGACTTAGCCTGAGGTGAGTATCAGAGAAGTAACGTGGCAGTAACTTGCATTAGATACACCTAGACTTTTTCTCAGTTTTTGCAAGGGATGGACACAAGAAGTTTGTAAAATATCCACCTGGAAACTTTAAGTTTGGCCTTATGTTGGGAGTAGGCTGGCTCTGCATGTTGGAAAATAAGATCAAGAGATGCACAGATTTCACAACTTCATTTTAAGGGTTTTAGAGGTTGCAGCTGTACTTGTTCCCCATTGCAAATTTTCTGCTTTATGTGCAGTGTTAGCCATCTTGCATGTGCTGTGAATGTGCTCAGCTTCCCTGACATGAGAGATGCAGGGGTTCACATCGGTGTTACCAACAGCAAAAGCTCACAGCTCACCACTGTGTTTAAAATGTGATACCACAATGCTTTTTGATGCAGTTCTAGTTAGTCACTGCTGGCTTTTCTGACTGTGCAGCAGCTGTGAACCAAACTGAAACTCTTGTGCTGGGAAAGGAATGTGTCCACATGTAGCACAGGGTAAAAATTGATTGGGAATATCTGTGAGGCAGAGCTTGGAACAGAAGTGTAACACATGAATGAGCCATGAGGACACATTTCTTAGTGATGTATGAAAAGGAGCACATGTTCTGAGCAGGTCAGGGTGTGACAGGGTGCTGTGGAGAAGCTGTTGGGGCTGGCTGTGGTGGTGTTCCTTCATGCAGTCCTTGCTAAGGGAGATGGAGCTCAAGTTACATTATGTTGACCTAATAAAAGTTGCTTGTTCCCTTCCTCAGTGTTAACATAGTAGGGAAGGGAGAAAAGGTGCACCTCTGTTGCTGATTGGGTTGTGTTTACGTATTTTCCCCTTCTGTGTGTCCATTCTTTGCAAAGAGTCCTCATTCTGAGCCTTTCAGCCACTTGGCTGATACAAATCCTATTCTTAGCACAGATAGCTGGTGGCAAATACATCTGGCTGAAGTGTAGTTACATTAATGGGCATTAACTATTTTTTGTACTCTTTTTGTAAGGCAGGAAAAATTACCTTGTTCTACAAAGACCAGCACAAACAAATTATGTGTAGGTTCATCATATGGAGCATAATAATGGTAAGTCTGATAGTTATGTAGCCCTTTAACATACATGTATTTTAATGCAGTGCAGTTAGTATTTCTAAAACATGTTGCAGTGGTTACATAAACTTAAGCAACTTTCTATTTCAGGGAATTATTTCTGCTATCTTGACAAAATGTTCTAAAGAAGAAGGGTTTATTCCCATAAACAAGAACTTATGGTAAGCAAAGAGATACAACTTTTAGTATGATTTTGTTAAAGTACTACTTTAGCTCAGAGAATGTTTTGCCTCTTGTATGCTGAGATCTGTATCACATAGTTCTCTAAATATTAATCTTTCCACTGAAAATGTTTGTAGGTCAATATCATATGTGACAACCACAGGCTGCTTTGCTTTCATCCTTTTATTGCTGATATATTACCTTGTGGATGTCAAGAAATTGTGGTCGGGTGCTCCATTTTCCTACCCAGGTCAGTAACTTCACAGCAGGAAACACATTCCTTCCAATTCTTTCTGCACTGATACTATCCTTTTGTTTTCTTCGATTCCCTTGTTTTAAAAAGTGTAGAGATTTAGAATGAGATAACTTGAAAGATTCCAGAATGATTAACTACAAAGTGGAACCTTTGCATAGAATTGGGATACTTCAGACCAGGTATTTAAGAGAGGTCACACAATTCTTTCACGAGGGCTATTGCCTAATGACTGTTCTCAGTTTGGTCTTGAGTTAAGGTCCCAGCAAACAGCTGCCTAGTACCAAGCAAAATACCACAGCTGTTCATAGCTGGTTTGGAAAGGACTGCTGGGACTTGTGTAACCTAATGGGAAACTCAAAGGCCTGTCAACAGAGCAATACCACTTCTGAAGATGTGGAAGATGAAATCTCTTGGGCAGCTGTGTAGGTTCTGCCTCTGTGATTTGAGATAAGCATGTTTCCCACAGCATCCCATTGTGGTTTTAACCACATTGGGCACACAACAAACATGAGTACAGAATGCAAACCCACAGCAGAGGGAACCTTTCAGCAGCTTTGGTGTCTGGTGTCTGGACAGGAAAATGGGTAGGGTTGACAGCATGGTATCATACCTCATACCAGAAATCCCAGAGCTTTGAAGGGCAGTCAGCGTTTGTTTGTAAAGGCAACAGATCTGACCAGATAGGTTGGCACTCATCCTCCCTGAAGACAATAACTGTTATTATTCTCCTTTTTAATACAATTCCAGGATACTGATTTGGTTGTACTTTCAGTTTAGTACAAAGGTTGTTTGTATTTCTTTTCAATAAATGTTTTGGGGGAGAGAACCCTTCAGACTGTATTTGAAAATACATGTATGTAGCATCTTTGAGGCAAGTAACGTTAGCTCCATGCCACTCTGTTTTATAAGCCTGTCGTGCCTCTGCCTGCTTGCTCTGAAGCAAGCTCATACGTGCTCTTGCAGATGGTATGATTTGTGCTTCCTTTCAGGAATGAACTCAATCCTGGTTTACATTGGACATGAAGTGTTTGAAAACTATTTCCCTTTTAAGTGGAAGATGCAAGACAGTCAATCCCATGCAGAGCATCTGACTCAAAACCTCGCTGCGACAACTCTTTGGGTCATTATATCGTATTTACTTTACAGGAGAAGGATATTCTGGAAAATCTGACAGAGGCAAAGTGTAGCAGGCCTAGATTCTGATGAGGCAAGCAGATTAGCCTGAAATATGGTGGACTAGCCTGAAATATGGTGGACTAGCCTGAAATATTGCCACTGGTGCTAGGCTGTAAAACTAAAAAGGGATACTAGTTTAAGTTTACAGTGCCATGGAAGTCATCTTCAAGACTTATGTGACTAAAGGGACAGTATTTTCCTATTCAGCAAAACCTTACTAGTCTGCAGTTGCTCTCTGTTTTCTGTCTTTTGTAAATATTTTACTGATTTCCCTTCTTCTTTTAGAGAAACTGAACATACAGCTGGGCAGTCTAAGACAGCCTGATGGTGTTCATGAAAGGAACTGCAAGGGATCTGGGTGGTGACTCTGGGTGACTCAGAATGGGCCTGTGCTAACAATCCTTGCACACCCTAATTCAGGTGGGCTGGGGTTTGTATATATCTGTTCCCCTGTGGCTACTGGCACACATCTAACTCGGCCATTGGCTCCACTCAGGAGCACTGGCAGCATCCTCAGCCCTCCACTGGGGTGGGAGGTGCAGTCATTGTCTGGGAAAGCTCAGGGGACACCTCTGTGTCACAGTGTGCTGTGGAAAGTGGTGCCCTCAGCTGATCATGCTTGGTTGTATCCTTCCAATTTGGCCTTGGACCAAACATTAGGTTAAGGATGCTGTTGAAGCCTGCTGCCTAAAATCTTCTATTGGCTTATTGATCAGCAGGCTGCTGCTACCGGTTTAGCAGCCCATTTGTGCATGTTCTGAGCCTTTGTGTTACATATCTCTAGCATGGATAAGGTCCGAGTTTCGTGTCCTACACTCTAGGAGTGCAGAAAGACCAGTTCCTATTGACTTTATATAATAACTTGGATAACACTGAATTTCAATCAAAGCAATCCTCTTGCAACACGGTTTTACTTAAGGGACCTGAATCTGAAAACCAGCAATAAAGGTAGAATTGTGCCAAAAAGGAAGAGCTAACAGACCAATTCAGTGTAAGATAATAGTTTTTGGAAACTCAGGAAATTCACTCATCCTTTGATTTCCAAACTAGTGCTAATAAAAACCCTGAAATACCTTCCTATGTTCTCTGTGTGTATATTAAGACAGAAAGAACTAAGACACACCTTAGTATTATGCTATGGATAAAAACACAAAACAAAGAGGATATTAGAGAAGACTTCTTAAACAAAGGTTTATTTATAAAGTTTGATCTACTCATATAAGAAAACTAAGCAGTGAACAAACACTGAGTAGTGTTTGTGTGCTGCAGAACCTGTAACTCATAGGGAACTTCGACTCACTGAACAAGTGATTTTCCACTGCCATGCTGCTTGTTCATACAATTAAGAGTCTTCCCCTCTCTCCATAAGAGACATGACATCATGATCGAGTCCATTCAAGCAAGAGTCTGAAGCAGCAGTATTTTTTCATTAATGCAGAACCTATGCAAGACCACCATGAGGTTTTCCCCACAGCGCGAGACCTGGCGCTCCATGGCCAGGCGGAAATCTTCCTTCACTCCTTTAGTTATACCCCGGGTAACTGTATGATGCCTTAAGCCATGAAGGAAAGAGAGACAGACAAAATCAAACAATGGTTATTTAGTGAACTACAGTAATTTAAAAGGTACTGCATGTCGCTTGCTATATATTTACTGTCCGTATTTGAGTTTATATAACGAGAGTCAAATAGCCCATGCTATGCTATTTTTAAAAAATCATGTGTTTAGTACCTTACAACAAGTCTTTCAACAGTTAGAAGTTCCATAACAGTTTATGTTCTCACTGCTTTGACTATGACTGGAGGAAATAATGTTGCTCTTTTGCCTAACAGGAAAATCTATTCTCTTAACCGAGCAAGTACCGAGTTCTCTTTGCTTGGGAAAAGGAATTTTTTTTTTTCTCTACCTTTGCTGCCCAGGCCACTTCTTCCTTGTAATCACTTCTATAAATGGTTGGGGTTGAAAGAGATGAACTCGCTTTCTCTGGAGACAGAGTACCACCATAAAGAGCAGAGGGCATCTTCTACAGTACCAAAGTGCTAGAAGTAGCTATATAGTCCTGTGGGCACTGATAACGCTTCAACTAATGAAAGGCATAGTGAACACTTCACAAATTAAGACAGGCTGTGAGTCTGCATCAGTAGAAGCCAGCTCTTAGGGAGAGAACTAGACACCAGGCAGGGATTACGTTTATTCTGAGCAGAAGTTCAGGACTTGTTTTCAAACAGAATAAAGATCCAGCTACTGAGCAAGCTAAAGCAGTGCTAGCTGGAGAAACTGGGATATTGCTCTGTTAAAGGCCATTCTTGTGAACTGCTCTTTGTCCTGACACTTGCCTGAGGAACTCAACACCTAAATCTTGTCCTTAAAACAATGTTCTGTAGCACCAAAGCACTACATTTTTCTTACACTGGTCCAGAACTGGGTAAGTAAGATCAAGACTTTGTAAAATCTATGTGCAAGCCCTACTCAGGAAGGGGAGAAAAAGATACACCCTGAAAAGAGAGCCCCAACACTACTAAAGGATAAGCATAAATTAATTTAGAGAGAAAAGCATAATGCTAATGCTGAGACAAGTCCTGAGTCATGGGTAAGAAAGGAAGAGCTGGTCTAAACCCAGCAAGTACACTGAAAGACAAAAGAAATAAAAAAAGGGTGAGGGCATCTATGCCAATCCAGAGATGCTGGAAATGAGAAAGGGAAAAATCTCAGAATTACCCTCACCAACAATACCACCCAACATTCACATAAATAAGCAAGTCTGGCATTTGAGAAGAGACTTCTCTGCCAAAACAGTAGGGACCTCTGCAACACATGGAAAAGCAAAGAGGAGACTAGCCTGGAGCTTACTGAGCAATTCCTTGATGAGCGAGGCTAAGTGAAGCACAACTATACTGAAAACACTCCAGCATACTGAGAGGTTATGGGCTAGGCCCTGTGTTTAGTCTTTGCTGTTTTAAACACTGCTGGCAGCCAAGTGCTGTGGTCAGTTACAACCTCAAGGAGAATATACAATCTACAGCTACTGAGAGAGCCAGCGGCGCTTTGGAAGACGTGTCATGTTACAGCTGGAAAACAGAAAACAGAATTCAGAACAACCTAAATGAGGAAAACTAGCTACAAATGGATCCAGTAACCAGTATCTTGAAAAGAAAGGGTTATACTCTTGCTAATATGTGACTGAACATCAGTATAATTTTGGAGGATTTCTACATTATAGTTTAAATTCAATAGTGATTATTAAATTGAAAGGACACGGATACTGGCAACTTATGGGAAAAAGAAAAATAAATGTTATAATAGAACAACATGGTTTGCCAGGCAATGTAGGCACAAATGAAGGAAAAAAAAAAGATAAATATTAAGTAACAAATTGCTGAAAACCATGGGCAGTAAAACAAGTTGACAAAACACAGCACACTATGAGTGGGGTTTTTCCACTTGGTACCTGTCAGCAGTCTGTATGCTGGGCTGTAGCACAGGTATGAATTCCTGCTGCAGTAACCCCATGGGAGGGCTAGAAGTCCTTTAAAAAACAGCAAATAGCAGCATTCAAACACCCACACACCAACTCCCCCTCCGGTGCAAAACAACTCTCCAGAAAAAGGAGCAACAAAAAACTAGGGTGAGCTCACATAGCAGTATGACCACCGAGCAGCCAAAGGGGTGCAGGACCCTAACAGCATCAAACATGCAAATATCCCCAGTTTTCATTGCAAGGCTGTTCTGCAACTATGGTCTAAATACATACACATCTTTTTGGACAGTTACACTGGGAGAAAGGACAGCAGCAGGTGCAAAAACAATACACAGTTGTACTACAATGAACTGTCATAGCTCTTCCCAGGAAGCATGTCAGTCAGAAAACATTTAATCAGAGGAGCACTGCAGATACCACAGCTTCCCTCCAGAGCTGGTAAGACCATGTGAGCAGTCTGGGAGAGCTCACAACTTGGAGTTAAGGGATTTGCTGCTGAGCCCAAGCTGAGTGCATGCACAGCGGGTATCGGCCAAGTTGAGTACATGACGGTGGTTCGTTAAGGGTTGCCTAAGTATCTTTTCACTAGCCCACAGATGGCATTTTTCACCTTTACAAATTCAAACCTCATGAAAAAATGGCTGTTAGAGGACGGCACAATCTCAGAGCACAAAAGCCTGCCCAGAGCAACCTCCTATTTATGACCAGGGCCCCATGAACTGACCACCAAAAGGTGTCTCAGTTGAAAGACAGTCTGTCTTCACCCTGAAGTTAAGTTCTTATGTCTGTATGCTATCTATAATAAGATAATAAGCTAACATATCCATCCTAGAGCAAATCCAATGCCTCACCTAAGGAAAAGAGAAATGAGAAATTTCATATATTATATATATATTGTCCACTATTAGTGGACAGGTCTAGTTTCTTAACCTAAGTCTCTCAAAACGTCACCTAAATATTATTAGGCACCCGAGTACCAAGTGCATCATTCACCCTCACAGACGCTAAGAAGGGAGCAGAGAAGCAAAACTTGCACTTGGATACCTATAATATTGAGGTAGGTGCTAACCTTCAGATCTCTCAGTATCTATAATTTATATATCTAATATAAATGGATGGAGAGCTATGCTTATAAAAGTCAAATAAAGATGGAACATTCAACATTCTAATGGCTACAATAACCTGATACAAAATATTCACAAAAAATATTCATTCAAATGAGGTATCTTTTCAAGAGTTCTTGGCATGGATGAGTCCAGTACTTACAAAAATGGGACATGGGGAACAGAAAATACAAAGGACCAGCAAGATGTTATTGGTCCCAGAGTGGCAGATGTTTGCAAAAGGAATTCTGCACAACTGTGTCTTCACTACTGGTTGCAAGGTCTGCAGTCAGAACTAGACATACCCATGTGCACAGTCAGAATAAAAATTACACTTTCAAGATACTCTGTTTCACTTCAAACAAACTGAGGTTTTCCGTCTCTGTCCCCAAAGAGAGATGTGATGGGAATGGAGTAGAGGCAGAACACTCAGCTTTCAGATCAACTTTATGTAGTTTGGTAGGCTACAATTAGATTAATTAGAGTAAGATTTATCAAAGAGAGAAGCAAGGTATTCAGCAGCAATTTCTTGCACATCGTTCTTTTCCTCTTTAATATCAAAAAATGACACTGCCACTACTGATGTATAATCAGTAAAACTATGAAACTTGGCTTGTCTAGAAGGGAATTCAAAAGCACTTAGTGGAGTTGAGTTCAAAGCTCATTGAACAAACCTTGTTGACACTGCAAACAAAATGAGCTGGCTATATCACCAATTTAAAGGAAAACCATGGACCTTCCTGTTTC
The DNA here is from genome assembly GCA_013390005.1 of Calyptomena viridis. NCBI lineage: Eukaryota > Metazoa > Chordata > Aves > Passeriformes > Eurylaimidae > Calyptomena > Calyptomena viridis. Next base: position 39,879 of record WEIV01029706.1, on the reverse strand, counting down.
CACAATGGATACAAGCAAAGGAAAAGCTTACAAGCTTTTTATATATATTTTTATATATATTTTGCAGAACACAATTATAAGTCTGCAGGCTACCAAGATTGTATTGCAGTTTTTGAAAACTACAGTTTGTTTTACTGGGTTCAGAAAAAATGAATATAATTTCCTATGAAGTATAAGGTACTTAGAAAAAGTTCTGGAAGAAGAATGTGGAATTCACCTGGGGAGAAAACGTCCAAACGTCACCAAACAAAAGCGGTCCTCACAAAAGACACATAATATCTGAGGTACATTTCACATCAATTAAGAGACAGGATTGCTACATTTCTGCTGAGGAAGATCAGACAAAGGAACAACTGTTTCATCTTTGGCCTGCAGTGGCAAACTCAGTCTTTCTGAGCATGACTGAACAGCATCTGAGCTGCCTCTGCTAATTCCTGGGAGGATGGTGCAGCAGCTCATCCAGCCAGAATTGGTGATAGTTTTGAAAGATGTAAGCAGCCTGCAGACACTGAGCCTACCCACCACTGTCCCAGGAAACAGGGCTACGCTGGCACACTTTATCCAAAACCCCAGGTGGGGGAGGCTGTGAGCTAACCAGGATTGCAGAGGTCAACACTGTTGGGTGACACCTTCCCTGGGTCTCACAGCCAGTCCAGATAAAAACAGTATCTGCAGTACCAGGGGACTAGATGTCATCTCTGATCGGTGGCCTATGCCATGAACTATCCCTTCCATCAGCTCTTCCATGAAGTGCTTCCAGTCCTACACATCTCAGCCACATAAAAGACACTGTACACAGCTTTTCCAGCTGGACAGGACATTTGACTATTTTGGCTCAATAAGCATAAAGAAACGGACATCTCTTCTACAAGCATTTTCATCGTTCAGGAAACATAACACTGATCAAAAGGAGGTCAAAGAGAGATTCTATCATGCTAGAAACTTCTCGCTACCTACTTCCTGACTGGTGGGGTCAGAACACAAAGTAACAGCCACCACGCCAATCAAAACAGAGCTGAGAGAAAGTGCAGAACTATTGCCACGGAATTCAGACTGCAGGTGAGAAGTTACCAGGCATAGTCTTCAGTCCTAAGCCCTCTTGCTGACAAACCTTATTACTTAACATGATATGTAGTGCAGCGTATCCTGAGGCCTGTTTTCATATAGCTGGTTACAAGCAGTGAGATATAGCAAGGGTAAGAGTTTGAGAATCTAGAGCTTAAAAGAGAAAATTTCCTGTCACTTAAGTAAGCATTTGAATTTCTACTTTTTCTTTAATTATGCCTAGTATCTCATTTTTGAGATACTAGTTACCTAGAACTTTAGAAAATCTATTTACTAGTCCAAGTTTGGATCCTGTAGTCTGATGTTAGGCTCTCATTTTGAAAACTTCAGCCCATTTCTAGTTAGTGAATAGCCGGAATACACTGACCCAAAGTGGAATTTCGACAAACTTTAAGCAGTCCCCCTCTTATGAAGCAAAATACCACAAGCTCTTATAAACAACCAGAATATTCCAAAACACTAAAACCCTGCAGCAGATAGTTTTAAGTCAAGACTGAACAAGTAAGAACACCTAGGAAGTTAATCCAAATTATTAATTTCCTTCAACATCTTGTAATAAGCTAAACAGAATAAGCTTGTTCAGTACATGGCAAGAGATGACCTGCTAGTTCTAACAGAAAGGTTATTAGAGTGTAGCTGGAGTTTGTAAGCTAATTTCTGTTTTATACCAAAGTTTTTCACCATTCAGTGGTCTTTCATAACTTAGTTTACAACAAATAGTGCTTTCTGTTCAGCGTTACTGGTCAGCCAAACTAGTAACAACACCTTGCACTCAGGCCTAATTATTTAAAGAACTCCTGTAAAATGCATCTGCTTGAAAGAGCACTACTTTAATATGAATCATTCTAAAGCAAATGCCACATTCAGAAATAAAGTCCTGTAAAAGTTGGAGTTTAAAGTTGAAGAACCCCAAAAAGGAATTCACAGATCAGCAGGAGAGTCAGAAAAAGAAAGTAAGGGCCTTATTTGAACTCCTTAAATTTAAGCTCAAAGACATGACAAACTATCCAGAAGATAACATGAAAGCAAAGACAACCAGAACATACTCCCTTTTTTTTCTTTTTTGCCAAAGAAAACAGTAAATGCTTTTTTATCCTTACTTGATCAACATTGCTTGNAACTATCCCTTCCATCAGCTCTTCCATGAAGTGCTTCCAGTCCTACACATCTCAGCCACATAAAAGACACTGTACACAGCTTTTCCAGCTGGACAGGACATTTGACTATTTTGGCTCAATAAGCATAAAGAAACGGACATCTCTTCTACAAGCATTTTCATCGTTCAGGAAACATAACACTGATCAAAAGGAGGTCAAAGAGAGATTCTATCATGCTAGAAACTTCTCGCTACCTACTTCCTGACTGGTGGGGTCAGAACACAAAGTAACAGCCACCACGCCAATCAAAACAGAGCTGAGAGAAAGTGCAGAACTATTGCCACGGAATTCAGACAGCAGGTGAGAAGTTACTTAAGCCCTCTTGCTGACAAACCTTATTACTTAACATGATATGTAGTGCAGCGTATCCTGAGGCCTGTTTTCATATAGCTGGTTACAAGCAGTGAGATATAGCAAGGGTAAGAGTTTGAGAATCTAGAGCTTAAAAGAGAAAATTTCCTGTCACTTAAGTAAGCATTTGAATTTCTACTTTTTCTTTAATTATGCCTAGTATCTCATTTTTGAGATACTAGTTACCTAGAACTTTAGAAAATCTATTTACTAGTCCAAGTTTGGATCCTGTAGTCTGATGTTAGGCTCTCATTTTGAAAACTTCAGCCCATTTCTAGTTAGTGAATAGCCGGAATACACTGACCCAAAGTGGAATTTCGACAAACTTTAAGCAGTCCCCCTCTTATGAAGCAAAATACCACAAGCTCTTATAAACAACCAGAATATTCCAAAACACTAAAACCCTGCAGCAGATAGTTTTAAGTCAAGACTGAACAAGTAAGAACACCTAGGAAGTTAATCCAAATTATTAATTTCCTTCAACATCTTGTAATAAGCTAAACAGAATAAGCTTGTTCAGTACATGGCAAGAGATGACCTGCTAGTTCTAACAGAAAGGTTATTAGAGTGTAGCTGGAGTTTGTAAGCTAATTTCTGTTTTATACCAAAGTTTTTCACCATTCAGTGGTCTTTCATAACTTAGTTTACAACAAATAGTGCTTTCTGTTCAGCGTTACTGGTCAGCCAAACTAGTAACAACACCTTGCACTCAGGCCTAATTATTTAAAGAACTCCTGTAAAATGCATCTGCTTGAAAGAGCACTACTTTAATATGAATCATTCTAAAGCAAATGCCACATTCAGAAATAAAGTCCTGTAAAAGTTGGAGTTTAAAGTTGAAGAACCCCAAAAAGGAATTCACAGATCAGCAGGAGAGTCAGAAAAAGAAAGTAAGGGCCTTATTTGAACTCCTTAAATTTAAGCTCAAAGACATGACAAACTATCCAGAAGATAACATGAAAGCAAAGACAACCAGAACATACTCCCTTTTTTTTCTTTTTTGCCAAAGAAAACAGTAAATGCTTTTTTATCCTTACTTGATCAACATTGCTTGATTTGGCAGCAGTTCCAGATGAATTTTCCCTCCTTCCTGTGTTCTTAAATAAGCAAATTCCTCCAACATATCAATATCTGAAGAAAATGTTAAAGATTTGAGTAGGGAAACAATGATAGAGAACACTCATTCTTACCCCTCACATCTGAAGCCACATTGCTGAAGATACAGTCAAACTGAACAGCTATCGAAGTATATAATTCTTAAAAGTAATAAAGAAGACCACAGCACGTATTCCAAAGATTCCACAAATTTAGGGGAAACAGCTTTTTAAAGTGAAAAATGCATTAGTTAATTTTTTTCTTTCTTCATTTCTTCATATGTACAGTCAGAGGTAAAGAAAGTTCATCTCTTCCGATTCCAGTGTTGTTTTTACGTCCTTTTTCTGTGTTGCAGGTTATGAAAGCAGTGCAAACTGAGGCTGCAACTGAAGGAAATGCCACCACAGTGGTATATACCACCCTTTTCAATTTTCCATTTTGGTCCCTTATTTAGCTGCTTGGGTTTTTCTCCCTTTCCTTTAACGCCAGAGCTAATTTAGTTGTCTCAGATAGCAGTTAGACCCCCTTGCTTCCTGGGAACCACATGTGGATGTCAATTTGGATTCCACACTAAACTGTCCATTTGTGTGTATGCTGATCAAGATTTATGTCAGATATCTGAATAGAGAAATCAAACACGCTTTGCATGAACTTTGACACAGCTCATTATCTTACTCAATCCAAACATCTTACCCACACAAAGCATTTCACAAACAATAGCCAAAATCATTCAACTCTGAAGCACAGGTACCACTTTATCGTTTTTGTCCACCTTGTATATAATGCCCTCTATTTGTTACTGAAAAGATTGCTATCACTTGCTTGAGCAGCCTGAGCTGCTGCTGTTTTTCTGAATGAAAGTGCAATGACAATTTACTTAAGGGTACTCTCAAGTGCCAGAAAAGGTGACAGGAAGCATATTTACAGTCCAGTGTGCACTGCTGTCTATTACAAGAGGCTTTCATGGTATGGAAACTGTAAATGCAGAGTATGATTCAGGGAGAGAGCTACTGCTGAAACTATCTAAGAGCTTTTTCAACACTACAGCACAGGATGTGAAAGACATTTTTGGTTAGAGAAAGGATACTCGTGACATAGTTGAAAAAATTCTCATACTGGAAATTTCCTTGTTGGCAGATTTTGTTGATGGCTTTCAGGAACAAGTTCTCACCCCTTGGCCACTCATGTTGAAGCAGAACAACTACGTGGCCCAGGGCCATATCATCTCTGCTGTCTGTGAAAGCTCTGAGCTTCAGGGAAAAAATTTCATTGAGACAATCAGGAAACACATGCTGCTTTTATAAATGTATGGAATTAATCTCACCAATGTCTGTGCAAATACCGAAGTTCTTTAAAAGTATATATTAAAGCAGAAAGAAATACACTTCTAAGGTAGGTGGGAAATTTCCAGCTAAAATACCAAATTCTCTCCGCTGACCTATAAGGGAAGTCTGAACAGAGCCAAAAATGTTGAGAACAATTCTATCTCCTCTGCTCAAACCCAAAATAAATAGAAGAGAGAGAAAAGAGAGAACAAGGAGAGAACACTCAACTCCCCCGCTCCAAAAAAACTGTTCACCAACCCATTTGGTGAGAAGGACTTGAGACACAGCCCTTCACACCCAGTCACAGCACTGGGACAAGGCCATGCAGTTTCAGGAACCCAGATACACAAACTAGGCCTTAGAAACAGGAAAAGACTTGAAGCCCCAGCTGACCCCCTCTTACCTTGAAACAAGCTAACAAGAGATGAAGGCAGTAAGGCATGATAGCTCTACTGGTACACGGCCAAAGCTTCAAATCGGAACCTGCAACAGAACAGTTCTTTAGGGATCTCATGATTATCTAAGTTTGAAAGAAACTGGAATGGACCAAAACAAATCTACAATCGCCAATCTCAGGTAAGGAGGAAAGGTTTGAAGGTAAATTAGGAATGATTCAAAACATGAAGTTGAACATTTAATTTTCTTCATTTATCTTTTCCTGTGGTAGGACTTTGGAACCAATATACTTTAAGAGGTACCAGCACGAAAACCACAATACAAAACCAAGGAGGAATAAAAAACTTCCTCTGTTTTCATAATACATAATGAAAACAATTACATACTCAACCAGAACATATGAACTAAAATTCAGCTGACACTGAGTTTAGGGTAGTAGCAACTCCGTACCTTTCCTGAATTTAGACTTGACTTTAGGTTGCTCTTCTTGCACTTTACCTCCTTCTTGTATTGGAAGTAAAATATAGCACATGAGGTCAAGCACTTTTTCACATGTTTGCTATAAAAAGAAGGGACATGATAATGCTAAAATTAAATTAAAGTTATTAAAATTCATATAGATTAATAATAATTAAAAATTTAAGACACCACTAAAAAAAATCACAAAATTCTTTTTTAGAACATGAGTGGACTTAATACACTGCATAGTTTGGCTAAGCAAAAAGATTTAACTGTCATTTAACAATCTCTGAGATCCTACATATATCACTTTAATTGTGAAAAATATATATTGACATTCTTCATTTCAAGGGTGTAAGACCAAAAACTGCAATCAAAAACTATTTTATTTTGAAGGATTAAGTTTGCAAATTAAATTCGTAGAATAGTTTTGTAAAGCTTGTTCTCTTCATGATAAAAATAGAAATGCAAATGGCAATCTGACAGCATGAGAGAAATTCAACCAATATTTAATGCTATTTTCTAGAGACAGTAAGAGGTCTGTGGGGATATATGATCACAATTTCAGTGACAAAGTACTGAACTGGAAGGGACAAAAACATTTGTTCAGTAATACTGGGATGAAGTTAGATCCTAAGAGACACAGCCTTTATTATCAGTACTGCCACTGACTGACCTCAGACCACCATGCACTCCTACAATATTAAAAACACAAAACACGTATTGCAAAAGCAAAGCAAGTTCAGAGGTCAGGCCAGACAATATTGTTCTGGAGTCTCTTATACTGTCAGTTGATAACTAACTCTTTTCTAAGATGATCACAGAAATTCTTTACTTTTTCTTTCTAAATGAAATCTACACCTAAGAATTTTCCCTCAGTTTTAATAATTGATTCACTAAAGTTAAATAATTCAAATTTAAGATTACATTTACAGACAAATCAAACACTTGTACCTATGGAAAATCGTAACTAAACCCCCAAATCTTAACTACCAAAAAGACTGTGTGTGTGTGTATATATATGTGTATACATATATATATATAAAAGAGAGTTGCTAATGGACAATCAGTTAATGTGGCAGGGAGAGTAATTTTCCCTGTGAAGCACAGATTTTTCAGTAGATCCTGGCTTATGTTCAATACCCTGAAAGTAGGCTAACAGGAAAATTTAGAGGAAGACAACAAATGGGAAGCACAGGGCCAGATGATGAAGGACCAGTGTGTGGAATGCTGTACGTACCCGATATTCTCCAAGGGCAAAGTGGCATGATGCTAACTGGATTAAAGCTCTCTGATTTTCTAGAGATCCTTGTCCCGTAATTTGCTGTGGAGAATGAGAACCCTGAAGAGCTGCCAAGTGATGTAGGCTGCTAAGTGCTTTTTTGTACTGTCCCTTTAAAAAAAGATATAAAACACCACTGTTAGGGTCTTCTCTATACAATAGTTAGAAAGACAGAAATAAAAATTCCCATACCAAAAGCTTTCAAAAATAGTGAGTGTCCAAGGAACAAGCCTTCAAAGCTTTAATTTAGCCTAACATTCTCCCAGTGCTGGGCTGTGTACAGGAGTATGGATCAATCATTTGCAAGGCAGTGAGAAGACAAACAGAATTCCACTTCAAAAAGGCAGTTTACAAAATCATATTTGTAACTGAATCAAATAATCATACTCATAAATTGTTACTTTATTTAGAATAATGAAGTGTGAAATAGCTTTTGTTCAGGTATAAGTACAGGCAAAAATAAAAGACCCCCATAGGAAAAGAACAAGTTTTCTTCTGTAGATGGTATTGGAATGAGCACAGTCAGCCTAATTTTTGAGGAAAATGCTAAATGTTAACTGTGACCTTTTGCTGTTTGAAAACTCTTCTCTCTGATTGTTTCCAATATAATGCACTGACAGATTAACAAAATGCACTTTTCTTCCACAACGCTATATATATCCACTGGTCAAAATGCCAACATAGGGATCTTTTCCATATGCCAAAACTAGATGGACTCAAACAATAGCTATTGGGACAGCAATATCCTAAGTAGGGTACCCAGCTAGTACAAACAGTAGAGGTCCATCCCAGAAAGGGTCATACTTTAAGGCATGAAATCAGTAGATACTATAAGCAGTTAAACTCACTACTACTAGCAAATAGAACAGCTATTTGCTAGAAGGAATAGCAACATTATGGTGTTATTCTTCCTAGTTTATTCTCTATTTTCTTACCTGGTAGATGATCATGTCTGTAAGAAAGATTCTTAACCAAAGCCAGGTCTCTGTCTTCCATGACAAACAAATTCTCGTGAACTCTGCATAAGTAGTTAGAGAAGAAAAAGTAAAAGAGAAAATGAAGCATTTCATAACTTTGGGTCAAAAATCAATTATATATATATAAAAAAGCTGAATTTAAAAATGGAAAAAAAAGCACACCAAAACAGTAAGAGTATGAAATCCTTCAAATATAGAATGCTCTCTTCCTATACACTCATATTTTGATTATACCTCTCCTCACAGTAGCCAACAAACAAAAAAGCAGCTAGGTGGTACTATTTGCCTGCTTTTTAGAAGAGAATTTTTTTTCAAGATTATCACACCAGCTATCATCAGAAAGGGAGCGACACAGTAAACACACATCTTCTTAAGCATGAATTCAGGCAGCCATTAGTAGCATATTCTCACTGAGCATTATCAGCACTACTACTGACCAACTGCTCCAAGAGAAGTGGGGGTGAATAAGCAAAGATGCATCAAGAATGAAACTAAATACAGGAACAAAATATTCAGAAACACAACTGACAAAGCTTCTTATCGGAACTTACATCAAAAATACTCAGGACCCAAAGCAACTTCAATTTCAAGAATTCATAATGAAAAGAAATTCCATTTTAACAATAGTAAAGTGACTTCTGTGCAGAGCAATGAAGCCTAAACTCTGCCTGCAGTTAGCCTTACCTTTGTCAAGTGATTCCAGAGAATAGAGCAGCTCCCAGCTCTCTCTCGCCAGTTTGAAGCTCTCTAGTACTTCGATAGAGTTTGCAAGATCTGCCTTGTTCACTGTAATGTGGCGACTTCGTGCCTTCCCAGAAGGATCCTCATCATCTGAGCTCTGCTTAAAAGTCAGTACAAAACAAAAAGATTCAATTTCTTAATTTATACTTATTTCAAAGGACTGCAAAGCCACATAAGTTCCCCTGAACACAAAAATTATGTATTAGGGATGCTAAGGTTCTAATTTAAGTGCCTTTAAGTGATTTTTTTGTTTAGCTTGTTTTAATATTAAACCAATCTGGTTTGCTATCAAGAAACTCTGTGGTATAGTGTGATAAACACCATCCCAAGTGAATTTATTCTCTTAAACGCAGTGTATCACCACTGAGCTTCAGCCAAATGTTAAAGTGTATGTTAAAGTACATACACACTTTATCACTCAGTTTAAGCCTACAGCAGCATAATGCAAAGGAAATTCTTGTCTAAGTGTGTACTTCTACCAGCAGAGAAATTCTATAACATAGTGGTTTTCTACCACTAAAGCAGTAGATATATTGACAGTTCCAATCAAGACTTTGGAAGTTTAGCTGTAACACACCTGACTGCTATACCTACCTTTTCAACAGTTTCTGCAGCCTTTGCTGAACTCCTTCAAGTTAAGGCATTCACAGCACCACATAGGTGTATACAGCAATTGCTGCAAAAAATTGCTTTATTCTTGTCGGCTTTGGAAAAAAAAATCTGTTTGAAAGTTGTGGTCATAAACAGCTATTCCAGGG
>WEIV01029706.1:8959-29730 GCA_013390005.1 Calyptomena viridis | reverse complement strand
AAATCAGTAGATACTATAAGCAGTTAAACTCACTACTACTAGCAAATAGAACAGCTATTTGCTAGAAGGAATAGCAACATTATGGTGTTATTCTTCCTAGTTTATTCTCTATTTTTTTACCTGGTAGATGATCATGTCTGTAAGAAAGATTCTTAACCAAAGCCAGGTCTCTGTCTTCCATGACAAACAAATTCTCGTGAACTCTGCATAAGTAGTTAGAGAAGAAAAAGTAAAAGAGAAAATGAAGCATTTCATAACTTTGGGTCAAAAATCAATTATATATATATAAAAAAGCTGAATTTAAAAATGGAAAAAAAAGCACACCAAAACAGTAAGAGTATGAAATCCTTCAAATATAGAATGCTCTCTTCCTATACACTCATATTTTGATTATACCTCTCCTCACAGTAGCCAACAAACAAAAAAGCAGCTAGGTGGTACTATTTGCCTGCTTTTTAGAAGAGAATTTTTTTTCAAGATTATCACACCAGCTATCATCAGAAAGGGAGCGACACAGTAAACACACATCTTCTTAAGCATGAATTCAGGCAGCCATTAGTAGCATATTCTCACTGAGCATTATCAGCACTACTACTGACCAACTGCTCCAAGAGAAGTGGGGGTGAATAAGCAACGATGCATCAAGAATGAAACTAAATACAGGAACAAAATATTCAGAAACACAACTGACAAAGCTTCTTATCGGAACTTACATCAAAAATACTCAGGACCCAAAGCAACTTCAATTTCAAGAATTCATAATGAAAAGAAATTCCATTTTAACAATAGTAAAGTGACTTCTGTGCAGAGCAATGAAGCCTAAACTCTGCCTGCAGTTAGCCTTACCTTTGTCAAGTGATTCCAGAGAATAGAGCAGCTCCCAGCTCTCTCTCGCCAGTTTGAAGCTCTCTAGTACTTCGATAGAGTTTGCAAGATCTGCCTTGTTCACTGTAATGTGGCGACTTCGTGCCTTCCCAGAAGGATCCTCATCATCTGAGCTCTGCTTAAAAGTCAGTACAAAACAAAAAGATTCAATTTCTTAATTTATACTTATTTCAAAGGACTGCAAAGCCACATAAGTTCCCCTGAACACAAAAATTATGTATTAGGGATGCTAAGGTTCTAATTTAAGTGCCTTTAAGTGATTTTTTTGTTTAGCTTGTTTTAATATTAAACCAATCTGGTTTGCTATCAAGAAACTCTGTGGTATAGTGTGATAAACACCATCCCAAGTGAATTTATTCTCTTAAACGCAGTGTATCACCACTGAGCTTCAGCCAGATGTTAAAGTGTATGTTAAAGTACATACACACTTTATCACTCAGTTTAAGCCTACAGCAGCATAATGCAAAGGAAATTCTTGTCTAAGTGTGTACTTCTACCAGCAGAGAAATTCTATAACATAGTGGTTTTCTACCACTAAAGCAGTAGATATATTGACAGTTCCAATCAAGACTTTGGAAGTTTAGCTGTAACACACCTGACTGCTATACCTACCTTTTCAACAGTTTCTGCAGCCTTTGCTGAACTCCTTCAAGTTAAGGCATTCACAGCACCACATAGGTGTATACAGCAATTGCTGCAAAAAATTGCTTTATTCTTGTCGGCTTTGGAAAAAAAAATCTGTTTGAAAGTTGTGGTCATAAACAGCTATTCCAGGGTAGCTCTAAAAAGAAGTCTATTATATCTATGTCAAATCCATTACTGTCTAAATTCCAGTACCAATGCTGCTCTTCTTATGAATTGAAAAAGTCTAGAAAAGTTACCATTGTTTTTTCTCTTCCTTCAGCAAGTTTCCTCTTTTTGTGTATGTGTTTGTTACGATCAATATCTGTATCACCATAGATGTTGGATACATCCTCGAGAAGAACCAGTGGGGTTTGGTTTGGAGCATTTGGACCTGGATTTAAAGATAAATTAAATCACAATTACTAAACTGATCTGAAAGGTCTCATGCCTACAGCAAGCTGGTTTTGTTTCCTTTACAAGTAATGATTATAATGCTAGAGAAAACAATCTGAAATAAAGTCACTTAAGNTTGACCCCAGTGATCTCAGAAACAGAATTAAATCTTTAACTGACTGCCAGAGCTCATCTTCACTCTACAAAGTCTTTAAAAGAAGGCTCATTTTGAAACACAGAAGACAATTTCTGCTTTCTCTGGTGCCACAGAGCAGTGGGATCTGGTACCTGCTATTTCAGACTGCAGTGCTTACGTTGCATTAGACATAAAATAGGAACAATCTTAATCTCAAACAACAATGATACACGATTGCTACCGAGACAGCTTTCTTTCCGAAAACATTTCCTCCTTTTGCACAATCAAGCTGTATATGGATGTATAAAGTTCAGACAAAGAGTAATATAAAGCAAAGGGGAAATCCATTAACCTGTTTTCTCTTTTTGAAATCTCCACCAGACAAGGCAGCACAGACAAGTATCTTCAGTTTGTGCATTTCTTCTGTTTCTATTTGCAGAAAGATGTGAGGCTAAGGCCTCATTCATAATTGCAAACAACTAATTTGAGAGTTTAGTAGAAGGACAATCCATTTCATCTATTAACATAAAGGAACCTATATAAACCTTTTCGCATCTACTCAAAAGTGATGCATAAGGACTCCACAACAATAGAAGTTAATGTTAGAAGAAAAAACCAACCTGACATACCTCACAAATAAGGTTCTCTCCTTTGACTAGGTGCAAATTAAATACCACCACCGAGATCTCCCCTACACAAAGGCTACAACACATTGAAATCACCTCTCCTGTACCATCACATATTCTACTGTGTTGGAATCTAACCTGTGAACTGAAAATAAAGCCAAGACATAATGCAGGAGATAGATCCCATATTAAAATACCACAACTGCGATGCTGGAAGAGTTTTATCACTAGAACCTCAAGAGCTGCCTAGTTCTAACACCAGAGAAGAATGGGGTTTTTTTTATTCATACTGATTTAAATTAATGCTAGCTAAGTGCTCTGCTTTCCAAAGAAGTGTCCTCAGTATCCCAAGCACACTGTAGCCTTTATTCCAAAACCTCCAGTCCTAAACTTAAAACAAAACCTATCCTCACAGTTGACTGGGGCTGCAGACTTTCTTACAGTACTGAAAGTTCCACAGCCATACAAAGAGCAATGCTGTGTTTTTTCTGCCTAACCAGGCTCTAGAATCTAAGCTTACAGTTCTCAGTTGTTTTTCTAGCAGAGAGTGTTATAAATAAACCCCTAAAAGCATCAGGCCAAACAGCAACTCTGGCAGCCTGAAAGTTATGAGAGGTGTGAATTGCCTCATTCATTTCTCAAGTCTCCAGCAAAGCAGATATGAATTATGTAAGAGAAATGCATTGAAAAGTTTTCCCTCAAGAGGTATCTTGCAGATTCAAGAATATGAGAAGGAAGTCACAGATCTAATCTCAGACCTACAGATTAAGGAGGAGACAGCACTTTTCCCCACCACTATGCTTCCAAAATATGTAGGATTCTATATTTCTACAGTAAGCCCTCCAAAGAGAAGGAGAAAAAACCTTAATGATAGAGAGGCTATGAAAAGGCATTGAGCACCACTGGACTTTAATGCTGAAGCAGAAATGAGTAAAAGATGTCCTTGAAATACCTTCCTGATGTCAGGAAATGACAGAAGGTACTAAAAATGCTGCACCAAAGGAACTACACTCTGCTATCTCAGAACACATTCTTTTTTTGGTGGTTCAGTCTGAAGACATGAGCCTTGAAATACTCAATTGTACAATGTAGAAAGGAACATTTTTACTAGTTCTTTATTTCCTTTCTTCCTCAACTCAGAATCAAGCAGCTAAAACTACAAGCACAGCTGAAGTATCTCCCTGCCCCACCATAACTCTTCAAACTCAACTCCATTAGCTCCTGTATTTGTTAAAGTGACTACATGTTCTCTGCATACAAGTTGCTATGTCATTAGTCCTCTGAGCTCAGCTACCTACTGTTCAACTGATTACCCAACATTCTGTACCATTGTTTAAAACCCATAATTTGTATTGACTGTTTCCTCACTCAAATGATCATTTGAAACAAAAATGAAACAAAATCAGAGGAGAAAATTAAACAAACATGATGCTGATGGAAGAGTAAGAATCAACCCTAGAATATTTCTCATCCTGTCTGGTCTGTTACTTTTCTCATTGCTAGACAACTAACTGCTGCTGGCCATGACTGAAACCTTGATAGTTAAACTGATCTTTCGTCTGGTCCACTACAGCAGTTGTTATGAACTACTTCTGCTGTTAAGATTAATGGTTTCAGAGGATTATAAGAAGACCCGTATCAATGTCACATCGTAAGATGACAGTTTCAAAAGACTAATGAGAAAAAAATCTTTCAGACATTAGCAATGAAATCACAAAGCACTCCTTACAGAGGTTGAAATAATAGAAACTAACCTTGAAAGAGCGACGGCTGGATGTTGCTGACATACTGAAATGCATTTTTAAAGAAGACCAACATCGTGGAGTACACTACTTGGTTCTTGTATTTAGTGTGGGCCTCACTATCAAAGTTACTGATGTATCTGCAAAGATCTTTCATTCGATGCAAAATATCACCCAAACTTCTGAGGGGAAGAGAGACAAAAAGAATTCAGGATGCTACACAGACTCTGAAACTAGAGGAAAGAATGCATAGTGAGTATGAAAATCTTACTGTTTCTGCTGAGGATATAAACATGATGCTGATGGAAGAGTAGGCTGGGAATACGTGCTAGTGAAATTTCACTACACATTTACCATGTTTCTCTTTGCTGATACACATAGGAAAGGATACCTCACAGTACTATAGTTGTTATGCACAACTTTCATTATCAAAAATTGAGTTTAGAGATTAATTCGAAAGTGCTCTCTGGAGCCACGTTTCTGCTTTACATTGTACAGTCTTGAAAGAAAAGCTGCTGTGAACTTACACAAAATTCTCATGTTAAAATCCTTCTTCAAAGCATCTCCTTAAGAATTAAAAAGCCAAATTCTCCTTAAGAAATACCTGGGAAAGTACACTTTTCTTACCTTCTTCCCTTATCCATTTGCCACTCACACCTCATTCCCACCACAGACAATATTTTAAATAGCCTCTCCCAAGGATCTGTAATCTGGGACGACTTCTCTGTGAGACCATCTATTACATATTTCTGAGAGCTGCGCTTGCTTGGAGACATAATATCAGAGGAATCTTGTGAACCTAGGAAAACCAGCACATTTTTCTCTTTATAAAGAAATCAAACTGATTGGTTTTCAAGAAGACATGTAAAAATTCTGTCAGATTTTCAGAGTAACCATTCTTTATTGAGAAGGCTCGTGAGGAGCAGTAGGTATTTCGGTCTCCTTGTACAAGAGACCTGACAAGCTGGATAAGGATGTCTTGGACATTTTGTCCTATGTCTCGGTAGGTGTGTTAAAGCATCATGAGCATCATGACTGTAGTTGAAGTACCATGAGGTATTTTGGAATCAAAGGACTAAGAAAGATCAAA
Organism: Calyptomena viridis; assembly: GCA_013390005.1. NCBI lineage: Eukaryota > Metazoa > Chordata > Aves > Passeriformes > Eurylaimidae > Calyptomena > Calyptomena viridis. Next base: position 24,234 of record WEIV01029706.1, on the reverse strand, counting down.
TACTAGTATTAACCCTTGTCTATGTGTTATATTACATAAAAAAATGCATCTTTTATTTATGGATGTCACTTCAGTAATACTAAAATATATTCCAAGAAAGTTTAATTTTGTAAAAGTATTCTTACCTTGATATTGGCTTTCTGTCTGTGTAGATCTAGTTACATAGTTGATATAAAATTCTGCTGCTTTATTCAGATATTTATATAACAAGCTGGCAGGAAGTCGTACATCAGGATTGTTAATTATCAGCGGAAGAACATCACAAACTAAAACAGAAAACAAGCCAAAAAATCCTTTAGGTTTGTGGGGGATTTTGCTCTATTTGTCCTAGGAAAGGTTTCTCAATCAGCAATGTGAGCCTCCATGTCTGGCTGATCACACACCACAAAGAACCTCACACAGATGACTGTAACACCAATTTGTACTACATGGACTAATGTGGCCTGAGCCTCTTCTGACTAAAGCAGTTTTCTAATTGCAATGTCTTGAAAGTAGTGTTACTGATCTCAGAATCTTGCCATATTCAAAAGTAAAACGAGAACATCAGTATTTTCTTACCAAATAATTTCCTAAAACAATTCACTGGAGATTCTTGGTCTTCAATACTTTCAGCGTCTAATAATGTTTCTCCAAGGCCTACCTGTGTGAGCAGAGATGAAAATCAAACACCAGATCACTGGTTTTAGAAACTTTTTGAACTGCAATTCAATGGGGTTGGACAGTAATTCAGTGGGTGCATGAGCAGCAATTCACTCTACGGCAACAGCAAGTCTCCAAATGTATAATTAAACTGTTCATACTTAATAACATGTGAAAAGCAATGCCAGAAGGTACCAAAACAAGACCAAGAGAAAAACTGTGCACATGACTGCATCAGTAAAGAGATGCACAGACAGGTGAAAGTGATATATGACTAATATTCTTTCCTTTACAAATAAAGGATTGTTTGCTTCCATTACTTTTCTGCCCAATTCTTTCCTGGTGGTAACCTCACGATACAGGAATCTGAACTATTAGCCACAATTAAACATGAATAAAAAGACTCGCCCTCTCACTAGGCAGAGGAAAACACATTTCAGGAAAATCTCAAGAAGCAGAGTGCCAATATCCTGAATAGTTACTATGAGTTTTTTGTCTTACCCCGTGTTGCACCACAGTCTCTGGGAAACGTCGCAGAAGTAGTAGTAGCATTTCTGCCCTTTCTAATGTGTTAAAACACTGCTCTGTTGCCTTCAGTAACATTTCACACTGGACCCGACCAGGAAGGGTTTCAAATAATCCTTTAAAAAAATTAAAATGTTTAGCTTGCAGTGTTTTATCTGTAAAGATGACTGACAAAGGGTAAAAGACACGTCAACATCACTGTGCCATGCAGAGTGACAGGGATTTCCTTATGCTTTTAATATCCATGACTGAAAAACAAAGTCTGTTTCTTTCAGGGAAGATCAAATGAATATTTATCTGTGTTTATTTGGGTGCAGAGAACTTGAATTAACAAGACTGCTAATGAGTGGACTACTCAGAATCCTACTACTTAAGTATTTGACATTTCAAGACGCTTTTTCAAGACAGTTCATTTACTTTTGACTCACATTCCACTTCTACAGTTAATATTTTAATGATTAAAATCTAGCTTTTCCCATTTAAAACTTCCCATGAGACACTAGAGACTAACATATTCTCTCCATATGTTTTATGTATTCACTCTGAAAAATAAACACATCCCATGAAAAATCAAATGTTTTCTTAAGTGAAATAGCCTGTATGCAGAGCTACACACTGCTTATCACTAAAGCTTCTGAAGCACATATTCAAACAGCAGGTTATAATTTGTCAAGTGTAAATCCTGCTTTCAAAACTGCCTATGGTTGCCAGCAGCGAATGCCAAGCCCTTCTGGTCACTGTTCATTTTTATAATCCTCACTTCATACATACGAATTCACCCCATTTTTATGACCATTCATTGTTCTCTGAAATCTGTGGGACAATGATTTTTAAGTCTCTTTCCACCCACTCCCTATTTAACCTCTCTTCTAAGTGCTTGTTGTTCTGGCAGATGAAGTCTACCCGTATCCAAGACAAAGCAATGGGAATCAGCTTGCCATCTCTCTTTATTTTTTCTAAACCTAACACACCACATGAAGTCTCTAAAACGGAGTTGAAAAAAAACCCAAACCAATCCTGCAGCTCACAAGAAAAGTTAAAAAGACTCACATTTACTTGCCACACCAGACATGTAACAAGAGGGCTTATCTTTAGGCTCCTTCAGGATAGAATCCTTACCTCTTAAAAACTGGGTCTGCTTGTCCTGTGAGTCATTCCTTAATGCTGATGTAATAACACTGATCTCCCTCCATACAGCAGGTTGGTCTGGAAAATTCACAAACCTGTAATAAAGTTTGAGGCAAGGAATGCACGGTGATCTCAAAACCTGCTTCAAGGCAAAACCTTCCCATGAAAGTATGTGCACGCACAAAAAAATAAAACCTTTCTTTTTACTGTTTATTTTTAATTAATTAGAATTTTTCTGCTTAGTTTATCCATATGGATTTTAAAGAACACTCACATTGTATTTTCGGAAAGTCTGACATTTACAGAAATGAGCACCTGGAATAATCGCAGAATTCCAGCTCTGAGTACTCACATGTCGTAGAGCAGCCTGCCTGCAGACGCTGTCCTTTCAGCATTCCTCTCTATAGTGTACATCTCATACTGCAGGATGCAAGAACAGAACATTAGATTTCTTGGATACTCTATGAATCATGTTAGTCCTTCCACTCTCAAAAACTGTCCTCAATTTGCCACAGCCATCCAAATAACAGAAAATTAAAGGACTCCAACGTTTGATGGGAAAATTAGGAGGTGAGTTTAGACTATAAAATCACACACTAATTTAGGCATAAACTTCTGTACGGTAATATACTTAATATTAAAATTACTAACATTCAGAGCCTTCCAATATCTGAAAGAGGCCTACAGGCCAGCCAGAGTGATAGGAACCATAGTGATAGGACAAGGAATAACGGGCTCAAATTGAAAGAGGGGAAACGTAGATTAGATATTAGGAAGAAATCCTCTGCTGAGGGTGGTGAGGCACTGGAACGGGTTGTCCAGTGAAGTTGTGGATGCCTCAGCACTGGCACTGCTCAAGGCCACGTTGGATGGGGCTTGGAGCAAGCCAATCCCCGACAGCAAGGGCGTTGGAATTAAACTTTCTTTAAGGTCCCTTGCAACTTTAACATTCCATGGCTCTATGAACACGCTGGCTGAATCTTTACACAAACAGAAAACAGAACACAAAGAGTTCTGTGACTAGGGTTTGTACCCGGTCAAATGCACTGCAAAGACCCCAAGCTGTTACAAAAGCCATAAATAGAAGAGATACTTTAAGTTATAGTATCATTATTATTACTATAATAATTTTATTATTAACCACTTCGTCACCGCGGCAACCAGCGGCCCCACCCCTCAGCCCCCATTGGCCGAGACGCCTGTCAATCAAATAGCGCCCGCAGGGATCCCGCGCCGGGGGCGTCCCGGTACCGAGCGGGTGCGACACCAGCGGTGCGCACCTGGATGTTGAAGTCGGCGGGGTAGAGGCTCCGCGCCGTGATCAGCCAGGCCTTGGCCGCCCACAGGTCCCCTGGCACCAGCTCCCGGGCCCGCTTCACCAGGAACTCGCAGTCCCCCTGCGCCGACATCTTGCGCTCGGCGCGCTACCGCCTCCTCCGGTTGCCGGGCGGCGCGCATGCGTCCCTCTGCGCCCAGAGGCGGGATCGCCCTCTCTTCCGCCCCTCCTTGGCGCGGCGCGCCGGTGAAGGGGGCCGCGCCCGCCGCCATGTTGGAAGTGGGCAGGGGATGTTGTGGTCCGCTGGGCCTGAGACAGGGATGGGAGAGAGGTGTGAGGACATGGAGGGTGGGAGGAGGCTGAGCACGGCATGTGGAGCGGGAAGGTTGGGAGCTGGGAGGCCTCGTATAGGCACGAAGGGCTAGAGCCATTTCATGTAGCCCAGGGCAATAGTTTTGGATCCAAAGCTTGCAAGTGACTCTTAAGGAATTTTGGGATCAGAGGTGGAAGGGGCTTCCTGCCCTTCAGCCTTTGGCAACTGGTATGGTCGCTGGTAGAAGACTGACCAAGCTACCACCAGGAAACCTGAATTTTGGCCCTGTGCAGTGTCGTGGGTTGGAGGCAGTGGCATTAAATCACTGGCGTTGGCTGCATGGGGCACTGCCTTCCTTAGGCTGGTGTTGATGCAAATCAAAGCCCACTTCAAACGTCCCAGGCACTACTGCCTGGGCCTGTGCTTCTCAAAGGTTTGTACAGTCCAGTACCAAGGTCACCTCCAGCAGATGCCAAGGAAAGCAAGACCTTTACCACAAGAATGCATTTAGCTTTCAAGAGTTTGGAACTGAGACTTGCTTGTTACCATTAGTTTTCAGTGTTAGGATGCTTGATTGCAAACTTTACCCTTTATTTACTTAGTTGACATATAAATTTCTCTGTTTCTTTCCTTGTTCCTTGCTTGCTTTGTTCCTTTCAAGTAAGTTCCTTCTTTCTGATGTCACAACAGACCTTAGGACTTTGCACTTGGGGACTTACACTGATCAAATCCATGAATCTACACATTTAAGAGCTAGTGGAATAATCCAATTGGCAAATAGTTTTAACAGACTCGTAACCTCTGTTATGGGTAAGAGGCGAGGTCCCTGTTTTCTTGAGGGGGTGACGGGGGTATATTTTTTCCTCGTTCTTTCTCAGCTATTGCACGACGCTCACATATGCCTCATTCTGCTGCAGGTGAAAACGTGTTCTTGCAGTGCTAGGCTGCCCCAGATTTTCAGCTGTAGAGTCCCTGTGAGGGCTAGGAATTTGGTTTCTCAGCTCCTTTTCTCCATACTGTTGTCAATTCTCCTCTTTCCGTGAAATCCAATTTGATTTCACCCTGTGCCCACAATGTTGGCTGTGCCTGAGGCAGAGCCGCCATATGAAAATAGATTTCAGCAAGAAGTGTGCTCTGCCCTCTGAGAGAGGGGGCTGAATCCAGACTAACCTTGAACTGTCATGATTCCTTGACCTGTTTTGTCTTCCTACTGGTGTACTAACAAATACTAATCGGGGATCCTTGACAAATAATGGCAGTAACAACTACTTCCTGAACATGCCTGTTTCTGTCTGTCAGTGGTCAGCAGGGCACACGGGCTGCTGCAGTATCCTGTTCATTGCTCCCTTACACCGGTCAGTTGCACTTTGAAGGAGCACAAAGTATGTGATTGCTTTGCCATTCAGACGGGTGACAAAGCTGTAGCAGAAATTCAGCTGTCCCTCATGAAACAGGTGCCTCCTTCCTCTCCTGCCCTTGCTATCAAACCTACAAACTGCTGTAGGATGGCACAGGTCTTTAAAAATGGCTTCACAGCCCTGCCATCCCTTGAAAATGCAGCAATGTTAATCACTGGCTGGTGTGTAGCTCTGTTCAGAGCTCTTCCCTATGTAATTGGGCAGATGCATACAGCCAAAGTTGATGAAAACACCAACACACAACTAAGAGTTTTACATTGTGGGGTTGCATATGGTAACAAAGCTGTGTATTTTCTTCAGAAACTGCCTAGCAAGGATTGATGGGCTGGTTAGGGTTCCCCATGTGCTGCCTAGATCAGGATGCTATGAGAGTGAAATGGATGGCAGGGGGTTACCAAAAATTACTTTTGAAAATGAATGGATGTGTGAGGAGACCCCTGAAAAATTACTGGTGCAGAATCACCCCTAACACACCAGTTAGGCAGAGAGCAATTTTTGAACCAGTTTCACAAGGTGTCCTGAAAGCAAGATGTAGCTATATTTAGGCAAAGGGGAATACCTCCAGTGATTCAGGAACTTACTTTTTTTTTTTTTTCCTTGTATGTGTGCTTGTGTGTTAGCTGGACACTTTGGTTTTTTCTTTATTTCTTTTAAAGTTGTGAGTAATCTGTTTTTTTCAAACAAAGTGAGAGAAGAAGTCTGAAGGGGGCATAGGTGAAGGCAGGAACCACCTGAGGAGTGCTCAGGCTTGGAAGAGTTTAGACCTAACAGAGGACTTACATTAAGGGTAAGTCCAACCCCTGGACTTAGGAAGTAAAACTGCTCTGTGATCCTCTCTTAGATATGAGACAGGTAGCAGGATCAGAATTGCAGGGGTTGGGGCAAGTGATGTCAGTGAGCAAGCACGAAACACCACTGATGTTTCATTTGTGGATAGGAGGAAGGGGACCACTGTAGTTTATGAGAATATGGGGACTGTGTCTCTACCAGGTGGTATAGGAGTAGTATTTGAAGGTGCTTGGAACATAAACTACAGTTTTTAGCTGGACCAAGCTCTGTTTATAGTCATTGTGTACTAAACCTGAGCCACTGATGTGCCAATGGCACTGCATGCCTGTCTCCCGTTCCAGGAGCCAACGTGTAGGTGGTGATGGGGCTGGGCTGAAGCTGGATCTGAAGCTTCCTCTCCACTTAAAGTGTCTTTCCTGAGTTCTTGCCCAGACCGTGGTGTTTTGATTTCCACAGTGCAAGGCATGCTGAAGGTCTCGACGTTTTATCCAGACAACTGGAAGTGCACACAGCCTCCTTCCTGCAGGAATACAGGACTCAGCTGAAATGCCTACGTGAGCCTTGTTTTTCAGGAAGAGGCTTTGTAGCCTTCTGTAGCAGGAAATAGGCAGCATTGACCTCAAGGCAGTTGACTCATCCGACCCTGTGAAGGTTGATTTTTCCCTGTGAAGGTTGTCCTGTTTCTTGAGGAAGGCCTGTGAGTGACAGAGATGACGCAGGCGGTGGATTCAGGCGGTGTAGCTGACACAGCACAGGGACAGAGATACACGAGGTGTGCAAAGGCTGAGCTGCAGACCTTGGCAGTGGTGCTCCACAGTGCTTCCACACCACAGCTGAGGGGCTCCATGAGCCAAGAGAACATTCAGAAGGCATTAATTTGGCACTTAACAGCAGTGGAGGGTTTTGAATGTCATTCACTACCTTCTAAGTTTCTGGAACAGTATAATCCCAGCAGACAGCATCCATTCTGTGTTGGCTTTCCTGACTTGGTCCCATAGGCTGTTTTCCCTTACAAAGGAGTAGTGTATTAACAACAAGCCCTAGGGGCAGGTAAATTGGGTTTGCAGTAAGGGATAAAGTGGTCTGTGATATGGAGGGGCAAAAGTTAGGATGACTGCTGTGCTGCATGGTGTGGGCTTGAATTGATAGCCATTCCTTTGGCCTGGGCACCAGGAGTTGCTGTCTGGCATGGGTAGCAAGGAAGCTGCTCCCTTTTCTAAAGCTTTGCATAATATTGAAGAGAATCAATTTTCTTAATATCTTATGAGTAAGGCCTTGGAGGAGAGCCTGTGTTGAGCTAGAGGTATGGTGGAGTCTACACAAAAACTAGTGATCATGTGGAAGGGTTCGTTGTTTTGTAGATTTTTTTACCAATTCTGTGCCTTTTGCTTTGTGCAGAGCTATTTCTACAACTGAGATCTGAGATGAGTCATCTGGGCTGTCAGTCACTGAGAATTTGAGTCTGAGACCAAGTGTCTTCTTTGTCCCTAATAGCTGAAAGACAGTAGATTGAGATTGGATGATTGGGTGACAGATAGGAAGGGAAAAACAACAGGAGATTGGGAATCTAAAAGTGGAACAGTAGGGGATGTGTGAAACCAGCACAGCCATCTCCACAGAGTGACATCTGTTAATGACCTCATAGATGGCAATGTCAGTACAAATGCTTATGTTTCAGCAGATCTGGTAGCTTCTCATGGAATAACAGAATGGAGATCTTTAACTCTGGAGTAGTCTGTAGTCTCAACAGTTGAATGCAAATTTTGCCTTCAAGACACTAGAGTTGGCCACCATCCACTTCATCTCTGTAATAGCTGATGGTAGCTTTTAATAATTGACCTCATTTTCACAGAATCAAAATAGTTTAGGTTGGAAGGGATGTCAGGAGATCACCTGCTCAAAGTGCAAATAATCTTTTACGATACTAAGATAAACCAAAAATCCATTTCAAGAAAAGAGTAATGTTACCAATTTCCTTCAGCCTGCAGTTAGACATTGATGAGTGGTGGGGAATCAACATTTATGGGGGAACCATTTAGATAGTCTTTTGATCAGGTATTATTCATATGAGATGTATTAAAATACTTGACTAGCTTTAGATCTGGGGAACTGAACAAGATTGTAATTATCTTCCACACATCACAGACAGAATTATTAATCATTGTACTCTAATATGCCAAAGATATGACTGCAGTGACACTACAGCTGGGGCTTTGGACACAGTGAGTTGTCTAGCGTGAGAGCATAATAGAGCAGCACACTGCTTGGTGCACAAATAAGACTTTGCGTTAAGTTTACAGGGTTAAAAGCTTAGAAAATGCTGCATTTGACTTCTAAGTTGAAGGTAATTTTTGCAGAAACTTACTCTGCCATTTATGAAAACACTTTTTCGGACAGAATTTAATTTTCACTTGGAAGGATTTCAGAAGAAGCTGTTAAAGAAGTAATTTTTCCATATACAAGTTTGCTAAGTAGAGAAGGAACATAAATAGGGAGAATTTAACTCCTGGATATACTTCCATTCCTTCTGCTGCCTTCCCACATATTCAGGCTCATAATGTCCCCGTGGAAACTCTGAAAGTTGTATAAATAGAAAAGAAATTCTAAATTAACCAGCTGCATATGTTTGTCCCCGCTTTTAATTCTGTGTCACATTGAAAAGTGCATTCCACAGTTTGTATTTTCCCTTTTTTATTCCTCTCTTTTACCAATCCCATTCTTCCTTGCAAGTTCCTTCTGCGCACATGTCACAGGCATTCATCACCTTGTCACTTGGAGTGGCACTCATCTCAAAAAATGTTGCTGTCTGCAACCTCCTTTTGTGAAAGCCATCTTAGGTTCCCTTTGTAAGCAGTGAAGCCCAGAAGGCAGTTCAGCAGACGCGATACAGGTTGGAGGAGGTTGAACTGTGCTCTGAATGCCTTTGCTTAGGTCTCCATGGCTCGTAAAAGAGATGCAGGGTGGTGTCCTCACCTGCAGAGATCTGTGGTGTGTGATTTCCTGTGTGTGGTGATGAATGTGGCTTTATGGGTGTTTAACCAGGTTGCTTGGTGTCCTTACCCCATTCACAGTAAATACACTGGTTCAGCCTCTAAAGATGTTTTTAGTCATGGAGCCGTCATTCCCGGGAGGCACAGTTAGCTCATCCCACGTGGCTGGAGTCTCTGGTGACTACCCAAGCTCTCTGCACTGAACACAAAGCTAGTCAGCAGCATGTGACTACTGATCTCCTTTAATCAGTGAGCGCTACTTGGGCTACCATGTCCCAATGGAATTGCATTAGAGGTTTCCTCTGTAAGTACTGTGCCTTTCAAAATTGCTTCCAACAGCATACTGGATGGTCGAAGCGGGGAAGCAGTCAGTCATCAATAGCATCCTGCCCTTAAGCTGAGGTAATCATCGCTACTTTGAAGGTGCCTGCATTTCCCCCAGGAACACGCGTGTCTGACCCTTGAACGCACGTACGGATCTGTGCTCAACTACCCACATCATGTGCATCTAAACCAGTTGAACAGCATGTTTATGGAAACTGTCCTTAAGAGGGATTGCCTCTTGAAAAAGCATAGCTCATATAAGAGGAGTGGGACTGTCTCCAGCCAGCCCTGGGAGACGATGCTGAGAGCATATTGAAAAGCTGTCTTCAGCAAAAGCTTGCCAGTTTAACAACTCTGTTCACTGTTCCTATTGCACAGTGGGCTCTTTGACGCAACAGAAAGAGCTGCCTTTTTTTTTTTTTTTTTGCTTCCTCTTAAATCCGCCTGGCCAATTTAAAGCTTGTGGATATTTCTTCCCTCTCGGGGAAAGCTTATGTGAGGATTTTCTTTTTTAACGGTTCTTTCTATGAAACCATTTTTTTTCTTGTTTGCTGTTAGAAAATGTTGGAGCTGAACACAAGGCTTTCATTGCAGGTCAGTGATTGAACTCTTGACCAAAGCATTTAACATTTGAGTGTCGCTTTAGCAAGCACTGTAGTTTGGGAGGAAAAAGCAAGTTAACAAGGTTATATCGTGTGAGCCCATGTGTGGCTACTACTGGAATAGGAATCTTTTCAGGTTTTCAGTGACGAGTCCCGTGCAGATGAATTAACAGTCTTTCTTTTGTAGACAAATATACCAAATTAATATTTTAGTGAGAATTGAGGTGATATCACAGATATGTCTCTATTATTTAATTCCTGAATATCTATACTCCCTCAAACTGCAATGAACCTTACTGTTAATTTCAAATATCAAGTTTTTGCCTTTTTATTTTTCAAGGATTGTATTTTTTAGTTTTAATTTTATTTTTTTTAACTTCTTTTCTGCACACTTTACTGGGAAGCATGTTATTCTTGGGCACATGCTGTCTGCAGGGAAGATAGTTATTTGCTGTGTTGTATTTCTTCTTAGATTGCTATCAAGGAAACTAAGAAAGGATGTAGACATATTGTTAATGTCTCTCTCTTCAAGCTGTATTTGAGGTAAGGCAATTTTCTATCCTTATCTCTGAAATTAGAATAAGAAGTATATGGAGTATTTTTGTCCTTTATAGTGTCTACTGCCTTTTTGTTGCTATTTGTTTTTTGTATTGATAAAATGTATATATTCTTGTCACAAAGCTTGTCTATGTGACACTTAAAATCCTGTATTTTTATTTCAACAGTATCTACTACATATCTTCATGTTTCTATTAGCTTGTGTACTCTAAATCAATGAAAGATTATTTTTATAATTGCTTTGGTTTTCTTCTCTATGATTATCGCATTAGGTATGGAAGAGAGTGGATTTCTTGCTCTGTGTAGGCAATCCTTATGCAAACTTTGTAAAACTGAGTTTCAGATTGTTTCCACTGTGAATCACTTTCCTTGCAAGATGATGACTTTCGTGGTAATGTTCAACTTGAGTAGAATTGTTTTCAAGCGTATACAATGCATTTTTAATATTGTTTTTAACAGCAATCCAAATAAAACAGACAAATAATTATTCATATCAGACTGTTTAGTTCATTCTCCCCTCAGTGTTGCCTGTTATGAGAAGTATATAGCTTTGGAAGATTGAATCCTTATTTACGAGTATCAGTATAGCTGAAAGGTGTCACTGCAACACTGGCCAATGCAACTTCATTGAATTTGGAACCACTGTTGGTGAGCAATGATTAGTGCCTGGGGAATTAGAAAATACTCTTCTTGTTCATATTTCTTTTCAATCAGTTTAAGAGCTTGCCATTCAAGGGAGGTTAATTTTTCTTTTACCCTTTTCTGCAGCAAGGTTACAGTTTTATAATTCAAGATTTTTGCACATGCTTTCTATAATTTTATCATTATTTAAATCAATCCATTTGAATCTTTGTGGCATGTTTTAAGGCAGACATAATGTACTGCGGGTCCAGAAACAGTTTTAATTTAGAAAAATATTCTAAATCTATCTTGTTTGGCTTCTCACATCTCTGAAACTGCTGTTTGAATTCTAACTAGTGTTGGCTGCATTCAAAAGATGTGTCCTTTAACAGTTTGTCAAGAGGCTTTTCACTTGGGATGGGGTAGGGAATGATAGAGAGTAGAGCTACAAAGTGATAGTGAACTATTTTTAATTTTATAGAACAAAAATATTTACTACTATAAGCATTTGCCTTAAAACCTTTAAAATTAAGCAGTATAACAAACTAATGCAGTCTTTATATAACATGTTCTCTGAACCTTTTTTCTCAAAAAAAGTCTCTGATCCACCATCACCATCAGGCAAAGGGTGTATCAGCCTGCATTCCTTCCCTTCTGATCTCTAGTTTGTGAGGTATTTAGTCCTGCTGTTCAAAGAGAATCTTATGAAAATCACACCACAATGTGTTGACATTTCTACGGACATTATTTTGCCAGAAAACATGTATGGGGAAGGAAGATAAGTGATATGGGTGCCTTGGTTCTTTGGGATCTTTAGAGTTGAAGCAATATCTTAATGGATTCCATCCTTCTTGCTTCTCAATGGTTACTGGAGGGTGCTTGTTTCTCCTGATGTTTGTGGTGTCAGCTTTCTACCTAGTCAATGTAGCAGAGCTCATGGTTTTTTATACTTCTCCTTGCATGCCCTGGACACTGTCAGGTTAACTGGGTGCTTGTTCTGTTACCCTAGTGAACTAGGCTATGGCTTGCCATGGCCTTGGTAAGGAAAGCTGAGTTAGTCTAAATCATGAACAAGTCAAGACTGGTTAAGAGGAGATTCACTAAGAACTTTCATTTGTAACACTTAAAATTGGCAACGCACTTAGCAACACTTATGCAAGATATAGACATAAAATAAAAGGCAAAAATGCTTAAAAGGTTTTACCCCCTCCTACCAATTTGATCCTCTTCTGAAAAGATTTTCTTGTTTGCATGTTGCATACCTTTCAGGGCAAATCTATAGAAAAAGTCTGTTCATGAGCCTCCTCTGAGGAAAGCTTTGTCACACTATGTCTTTGGGAGCATACCTTAGGCCACTTTCTGATTCTTGAGGAAATTCTCAGTTTTTATTCAGTTGCTTCTACAAAAGTTTTCAGAGAGTGCAGTGTTAGTCTTTCATCCCCAAATAATTTCATTTGTGTCTATCCAGATAAGTGTTGTCATTGTTTTTAGTTATTTCATTCTTAGAGACTGACATATTTATTAATGTATGGGTTTCCTTCTTATACTTGACTGGTTAGTCAAAAAAAGGGTAAATCTCTTTGGAGTAAACCTCCCTTTGGACTTAGGTTTTTTTGGGGGGGACTTAGTTTTCAGAAAAAAATGTCTTCATGGGGAGTTATATTCTCTACCAATGAATTTATTAACATATTCAGTCTTGTCTGGAGCTCTGACTGGCTTTCTTCTGACACTGAGGCAGTAAGTTGGTTTCCAGAAGAAAGCAGAGAGCCATGTGTTACTGTTTAAGGATGAGCCCACTGAAGTAGGTGACAAGACTTGGGGGACAAAAACTGAAGAGTTTAAAGACCCAGGGCTAGAGAGAAATGGATCTATAGCACAACTGGGAAATTGCTTTTCCTTTAACTCTTCAAGGTGCAAATATTTCATCCAGATTATCTCCCCCATGTGTTCAGTTTAGGTTGAGTGTGTCACTGCAGCATCTGTGAGGGCTTCTCAGCACTATTATAATACTGCTAATAAGGAATCATGTCTTAAGTCATGTCTTTGTCTGAAGAGAGGCCTTTGGAAAAATGCCAAATAAATCCCTTCTGTTGGAGAGATTGAGTGAACTCAAGTGGTTTTGCTTATCCATGCAATTAAGTGGGACCCTTTTATTGTGATTTGATTGCATTTAGGCTTGAGAATAAAGATTTGGCTAAAAATACCGCACTGAGTGTCTTCCACAGCATCCAGGGAGCTTGGCCAGCTCAATGGCAGTTGTCAGCATCTGCTTTGGGAAATGCCATGAGTCTTTTGGTCAAGCTGAAAGAACGTTATTCCTGGTGTCCTACGTCAGCTGCAGCAAAACATTAACAGTTAAGGGCCTTAATAGCAGGTTTCCACTTGTTTCATTTCATTAACTACTCAGCTACAGCTATAGGTAGTAACTGCTCAAGGTACAGAAAGCCTGTCTTCTTGTTTCACATCTTCATTAGGAAGAGTGGTCTTCCAGGAACTGTGTTTGAATTCTTGATTGTGATGTTCTTTGTATTGATGTCTGTTGTTAAGTTTCTAGTGACCAAGAGGTGTTTGAGAAATCAGTGATGAGTCTGTAGAGACTTTCCGGGTTTCTTTTGCTTTTTTTTCTCAGAAGTAAAAATTTTGAATCCATGTTTTGAAGGGTCAGCAATGCAACCACTTTTAACTACATTCAACTATGTAGGCTGACAGAAGATTGTGGATTATTTACATCTCTGGACTGTCAAAGGCAATCCAGATCACATAGCTTCTTGCCTTTCCTAGAAACTATGAAAGAAATGTCTCATTAATTCTGTAAAGTTAGTACTATTCCTTATACTGAAAGCAAGAGCTTTTTTTTTTTTTTTTTTTTTTTTTTTGAAACCACAAGCTTAATTCCTCAGTTTTAGAATAGTTACAGTTCTTCATTCTGTTTTCAGGTTCATAATCAACAGGTTTATGTGTTTTAGGCTAAAATGTACTATGCTAACTCTCTTCCATGCCAAACACCATTAAAGCTAATGGGAGTGTTCTTGAGAGTACATTAGAATTAATTGTGTAAGGATCATCTAGTTCCAACACCCCTGCCATAGGCACGATACCATCCATTAGATCAGGTTTCTCAGCACCCCATCCAACCTGGCTTTGAACACTTCCAGGGATGGGGCAGCCACAGCTTCTCTGGGCAGCCTGTTCCAGTGTCTCACCATCTTCAAAGTGAAGAATTTCTTCCTAATATCTAATCTAAGTCTACCCTCTCTGAGTTTAAAGCCATTCCCTTTCCCCATTGTCCAATTACTACAGGCCCCTATAAAAAGTCCCTCTCCAGCTCTCTTGTAGGCCCCCTTTGGGGCACTGGAAGGCTTCTCTAAGGTCTCCCTGGACCCTTCTCTACTCCAGTCTGAACAACAGCAACTCTCTCAGCCTGTCTTCATAGGAGAGGTGCTCCAGCTCTCTAATCATGTTCATGGCCCTCATCTGGACATGCTCTAACAGGTCTGTGTGCTTCTTGGGTTGGGGAGCCCAGAGCTGGATGCAGTAGTCCACAGTTGCAGAGCTCTGCAGGACTCAGCAGTACTGCTGAGCACAGTATTCAGTCTGGCCTAAACTCCATGAAGTTGCAGTTCTGCTGTCCCAGTGAAGCTATAGAGCTTTTCTGCCTGTTTCATTAGTGGCCTGCTCCCAGCTCAAGAGAAGGTACTTGCAGAGGTGGTGTGAGTGTAGTAGGGACAAGTAGATCACATAAAGTAATGCAAGTATTCAAGTATGTTAATTTTTGTTAGTTATGTTTGTGAGCTAGATTTGAGGGGAACAATTGGAAAAACTTGACAAAAAGTTTCATCTTCAATAGCAAATAGAAGAGGTGGTAGCTTTCATTTCCAAGTCTGTGCTTGTGATGAACTGAGTTACCCCTTCAATACTTGCATCAATTGTCTTCATGTTGCATTGCCTTGATAACAGAGAAATGTAAGCCAGTCCCTTGAACATGGGAATCAACCTCTTATTTAGAAAGAAAAGAATAATAGAACAGTGATAGAAACTGTACTGAAGTGAAATCCCTGGGAATTTTTTTCCTTTTTCCTTTTTGTTGAGTGT
>WEIV01029696.1:0-10393 GCA_013390005.1 Calyptomena viridis | reverse complement strand
AGTCCTGTATTACTCTCTTGAAAAATCAACAACTAACATTAAACACATCTTCTCATCCAATTATCCGTATTAAATACTAACAGATTATTGGTGGTGTCATATTAACTTTTCTCTGTCAATGTTGCTTGAACCTATTCCCTATTGCATATGCAATCTTCCCATGTTCTCCTGTTTACTCAATCTTGGCAGAAAGATAAAGCTCCCATCAGGTGACAATTCATACAATTCTTTGTTACACAACTGGAACCACAACATTCAGAGCAATGTAGTTTGCAAAAGTCTTGAAAGTGAGACTAACAAATTGTATTATTTTTCCACTTGATCAGCCTTAATAAAAGCAGGAAGTGTTACAAGCTATTTTCTTAAGAGTTACAACTCTTAAGAAAAATGTTTTTGTTTCTATGGGTGATTTTGTTTGTTTGTTTGTTTTGTTCTCTTTTGTATTTTTCCTTAGACTTCTCTGTATTAACATATATAAAATGAGGCAAAATACAATAAATCCAACCCAGTAAAGACTTCATACACATTCAATAAGACCTGTTGGTTTGGGGTGTTTTCTTTGTTTATATTAATCAAATTTTGAAATATTGGCTTATTTGTATGATTAAAATTTAAAAATTAAAAGGTGCAGAAGGCACAACAAGAGTAGGAGGTGCTCAGTACCTTCCAGGCTTACACTTTCGACATAATTGTTGTGGATTGTAACATATACAAACAAATCTGTTGTTGGCTTTCACAAAGCAATTAATTATTATCAGCATTCTCAATAAATCATTGTACTGGGTCTGTCTGAGCCCACAGCAGCCTTAGCAGTGTAATGAGATAGCACTCCACTGTTTTGATCGCTGTGAGGCAGAGGGGACACGAGCAGGCCAGGTGACCCAGACTGACCAAAGGGATATTCCAGACCATGTGACCTCAGCTCAGATATAAAGCCAAGGAAACGAACAGGAGTTGGGGAGCATTTGGTTGTTTCCAAAGGCCATCCGCTATTTTGCTTGTAGTAAACTGCCTTGTCTTAAAACCCATGAGTTGTTGTCATCTTATTGGTACAAGGGAAGGGGAGAGAGACTGTCCGGGCACTTGGCGTCCAGCCAAGGTCAACCCGTCACAATCATTCATGGCAACACTGGCAAGAAAATGCAGTGGAGATCCAAAGGAACAAATTAATTCACAAAATTCCCTTCCAGCAGTAAGTGGAGCTAATTGCTAAGAAATTACAGGTTTAACTTATTGTCTAATTCAAAGGTTTATCTGTAACTGTGTGGCCTGGAGAGATTCTGGTGACCTAGTGCAGGTCTTTGCCCTCCCTGCAGAGACAAGTAACTCCCCGTATGATTTGCCTGTTTATTCAACCCCCTGCACCTTACCTATATCAGTATATACAGATGAAGGTCCACACTGATGCTGTCAAAACTAACCCTTCTCATTTTTTATTAAGGTGGATCACCAGATTTTCTGCACTATTGGACATTAATAATTCATTTATTTCACTGCTGTTTCTGACACTGTCTAGGAATAAACACTTTAAGATAAGATGAATATTGTAGCTGACAACAAAAGTTCTTTGTTGTTGTATCTTAAGGCCTCAGATTGCTTTTTTGCTTAACTCCTTCCCCTCCTCCATAAAGCAGCTGTCTACAGCAATTTTGGATACCGTGTGAATCTATGCAAATACCTACTCAGTGCTCAGTCTGTGCTAACTTGCCAGCCTTTCAACACTCAGTCTCCTCTACCCTCTTTTAACTGTTCTTTGGTTTCTGTATTGCACCTTGTATTTCTCTCTAAGATAGTTCAGTATTTTAAACCTTTCTGTACTGTTGTTAACCTCTTGTGAAATTGAACATCCAATTATTGCTATTTTTGGAAAAGAACAGAAATATTTCAGCCTATTCAGTCATTGATATCTCAAAAGAAAAAGTAATCTGACTCTGATTTTTGTCTTCCACATTTTCTCAATAGCAAAATTCTTTACTGAAAGACTGAAAATTCAATTTTAATTTAAACTCATTCTCAGAAAAGTCACACTTAAGCTTAGTTTTGTTAATTACATATCCCTATTCTGTTGTTTTAATCCAAATTTGCAAGGAATACACTACTGAAAAATGAATGCTATATGGCTCAAAAATATGCCAATGTGTACTTCAGTCACACATTACAAAATTTTTTTTTAATGTTCCATATCTTCCTATATGTTTTGCTCTGTGATTAATGATGCAATCACCGATTCAAGTCTAACAGAACACTTCTATGTCTGTTTCAACTGCTCAAATATTGCAGTACCATGACCTATTTGAAGTCGAAATATGTAGCAATAACTTCTTTATTAGCAAGGAATTCTATTGATTCAGCAGTAGGTTTTGGTGAGGAAAAACCTACATTATTCAAACCCTAAATCAGAATTTCAATGTGAAAAGGGAATGAGAAGTATATTTAACAGATGTCTGCTTTATAAATTCTACATAAAATATACGGGAATCTTCTTAGTAAGAGCTTAAGGCCATAGTGAATCAATTATGACAGTTTTAATCTTCCTTTTTATCATTATCAAACAAATATTCATGAAATAGCAAATAGGGTTAAGTGCTCAAGTGTTGCACTCAAGAGTGCTGTGAATGAAAAGAATTCTCAAATGAGGTCAAAACAGTTCTTCAGAAAGTGGTTATGATAAAATTAAATTTAATTTGGTAATAATACACTATAAATAAAATCACTTATTTTGAGATGTAAAAAGTGTTTATAACATATATTTGAAGGAAATTTTTTACTATTGTAGAAGAAATTTTTTCTATTCAGCTTTTTCATTAGGAACTGTGTGTGGCCCTGTTTAAGGAATATTTTGCAAAAGATACTATCCTTGTTGGGATGAATTTAATTCAAGTAACAGTTGGTATAAACTGCAGTGATTTTAGCTTATATTTTGAAAGAGGATAGCTTTGGAGATTTACAGCCAAAGATTGAATATAGCAGTTCACTGTAAACTCAATTTATCATCACACATTACCTTATCAGATAGTTGCACATGGTAGAGAAAACCACGTGGAAGGTTTAATTAATTCTTTAGTGTATGTGACTCTGTTCTAATGATACATGGCTTCAACATAAATGTTACACGATGGACTGATTTTGTTACCTACAGTTCATACGAACATCTGCCTATAAGTCTTACGAAAGATGGAAATGACACCCTAAGGAAGTTTTACCTGTGGAGTTTCTTACCTAACACAGAAACTTTATTTCCATGTCTCATTAATTCAAAGGCAAGTTTGCATTATAAGAAAAAATGACAAAGTATTACATATGTTTTAAAAATTTTGACAGGGGTTTATTGTATTATCTAGACTACTAATCAAACACAGCATCTGAAATCTTTGCATATTTGAATGGTTTAAACAGGAGATGTCTACGGCCCAAGGATGGGCTTGCCTCATTAATTGACCCCTTTAGTTTGGGTAAAACCTTTCAGTAAAAACCCAGAACAGGCTTTGAAGCTCTTCCAGTATTCTAGGTGTCTGTGTTTTGTTTCAGTTTCACACTCTGCCCCTAACAAGCCAATCAAGCTGATTCCATTGCATACAGCATATAATGAATTTACAGAAACCAAATACCTGTGGATCTGGGATCTCATCTGATAGTACTGTAAGGTACTTTCACCTGTCAAGTCCCAATATTTCCATGCTTAGATTTCACAACATCCAACAGGAGTTCAAAGACAACACATTTATGTATTTATTTATTCTATAATTTAGCAATTTTGTTAAAATATTTACATACTAATTTGGTTTTTGTGTGTCGATAGCTAGTAAATGTTGGAGATTCTTAAAAGTCTATTCTATTTCTGGATAAATTTAGTTTTTTACTGTCTCTGTTTCCAAGTGAAGATTTGGTTGCAGGAACTAAGTATTCAAGAATCTCCCATGAACACCAGCAGCATACCTCCTTAGTGTTTTGAAATGAGAATATATGCTAGACTTTGTTTTGTTTGATTGTTTTTTTCCTGTTTTAATTTTTGAAAATTAAGCTATAGCAGCTGTGAGACATTAAGAAAAAGATTATTGTCCCCAATATCTAAGAAAAGGGATTTCTTGGTTTATGTATATTAAAAAATTATATGATAAGGACACCCAAAAACCTGACCAAAGCTTAAGATGTAAACAGATACAAACAAAACTCAAATAAACATACAGGAAAAATAGATGTTGTATTTTAACAATTTAAAATGAATAAACAAAAAACTAAGTTATTAATTCCTGAGTTTAATGTATTAAATTCCAGTACTGAACTGAAATTGAAAAAACTGAATTCCAAATTGGATTATTTATTCATAGTTTTCTCCTTTAATTTAAACTATTTCAAATTTTTAAAAAAATTATGTTTTATTCTGTAGACATACATCAAACCCAATACATTGCAACAATTTCATTAATCAATAACTTTGTGACAAAATACATTCCACTAGAAAAATTATGATGTGTATCATCTACATAAAGTAATTAAAGTCATGTAGGAGTAGGATATAACAAAACCTACACTTCAGAAATTCTGTACAAGGTAAGAGTGAAAATTACGTATTTATAGAAAGCAAATAAAAAACCCAAAGGGACTGGTGAAGTGCTAATATGTAAAATAACTCAATTTTTTAAAAATATATCAAGTAATTTGGCATTAAAACATCATTGATCGTCAATGGAATTTGGGTGTTTCTATAAAAATTCCACCTCAAAAAATCTGACCATTAAGAATTTATTTCAATCCATCTTCTTCAATATAAAATATCACAGAATAACAGAATATGCCAAGTTGAAAGGGATCCAAAAGGAACATCAAGTCCAGGTCCTGGCCCTGCACAGGACCATCCCCAAGAGTCACACCATGCGACTGAGAGTATTGCTCAAATGCTTCTTGAACTCTGTCAAGCTTGGTGCTGTGACCATTTCCCTGGGGAGCCTGTTCCCATGCCCCATCACCCTTTGGGTGAAGAACCTTTTCCTAATATCCAACCTAAACTTCTCCTAAAACAACTTTAGGCCATTTCCTTGAGTTCTGTCACTGGTCACCACAGAAGATCAGTGCCTGCCCCTCCTTTTCCTCTCAGAAGGAAGTTGTAATTGCACTGAAGTCTCCCCTCAGTCTCCTCCAGGCTGAACAAACTAAGTAACCTCAGACACTTCCCATATGTCTTCTTCTCTAGGGCTTTCACTATCTTTGTTGCCCTCCTTTGGACACTCTCAAAGAGCTTAATAGCATATGTTGCAGTGCTCAAAAATGCACACAATATTCAAGGTGAAGCCACATCAGCGCAGAGTAGAGCAGAGCAGGACAATTCCCTCCCTCAAATGGCTGGTGATGCTTTGCCTGATGCCCCCCAGGACATGGTTGGCCCTCCTGGCTGTCAGGGCACTCGTCAGCTTGCCCTTGACGAGGACCTCCAGGTCGCTTTCCATGGCTTTCCAGCATTTCATCCCCCAGTCAGTACTTTCATCTAGGGTTTTCCTATCCCAGATGCAGAATCTGGCACTTCCCTTGTTGAACTTCATATGGTTGGTGATTGCCCAGTCCTCTAATCTGTTGAGGTGTCTCTGCAGGGCCTCCCTGCCTTTGTGGAAGTCAACAGCTCCTTCCAGTTTTGTGTCATCTGCACACTTGCTTAGTATCCCTTCCAGTCCTGTGTCCAAGACATTAATTAAGATCTTGAAGAGCACAGGGCCTAAGATGGAGCTCTGTGGAACCCCACTAGTAACATGTTTGATTGCTCTTACATTTTCTATAGATTTCTTCTGTCTAAATGTTTAAAAGTATCTCATCTGACTCTCTGTTAGAGTAAGAATGAAAACTCTTGCTTCAGTTACAAAGTTTTACCAAACTAGGTGGTGACACTATTTTTCTAAATTTTAAAAGGATGTCAGCAGTGAAGACCACCATACAGGTCTGTTCACCAAAGTGCAAAAAACATACATGTTGGGATTTTCTCTAAGTGCTATATAAAATTTTCCCTAATGACCAAAAGGCAATATGCACTCAATTTCCAAAATACAAGTGTTGTCTGCTAAATTGAGATCATTTGGATTTTCATAGATTGTAATTATCACTGAGCATCAGAAGTCAAAGATATTACAGATCAACATAAGTTATTATGTAAACTTGTCACTCATCTCAGTAAGAAAAATACATTTGTCATAGAATTTTCACATTAATTGTATCTATTATGTCTGTACTAGTACACTCATAATTAGAGCCCTGTAACCATGTAGTGCTTCACAACATAGATAAATGAGGTGCCAGGGAGGAAGGGTTTTTGAAAGGAAGAAGAGCGAAATAAATATGGTGAAAATGAAAATAAAAGCTTTATACTTACAAACAAGCATGTTTTGCAAAATATGTATGTCTGAATCACACTAGAGATGATGGTAATTTTCTCTCTTCTAAGAATGAAGGTATGAAAATCAAAGGGCATTTTTCAGAAGACAATAATCTTGAGCAACATTTAAATCAAGGTTATTTTCTTTACCCTCACTCCTACAAGCTTCTTACCATCAGAAAACAACTGTCTGACACTCTACTGGTTCTTGATAAGTGCAGTCTGGAAAACCTACCTCCATATATAATATTTATATATATTAAAGTATATTTATTTCAAGAATTCTCATTTTATCTGTTTCTTCAACACTAATCATTATAGTAGTCTATTATTTATGTTATGAGATCAGCTGGTTAAAAGGAAAAGCATGATTATTATTAAGAACAAGTATCTGATTTATATATCTGTAAATTATTTGCTATTCTGTCTCTAGTCTTATGACTAGAGAGAGCAACATCTGTTACTGTTAGGTAACACCTGTTCAGACCTTCATGTAAACTTCCTGCTCTAAAACTACCAATATAAATAATCACATTTATAATTGTTTGGCACCTAGAGTATAAAACTGTATGTAAGAGCATAAGTAGGATACTGAGAATAGTTATAGGAAGCAGGAAGAGGAGCTCTCCATTTCACATCCTTTATGGTTTTTTTAGGAGACAAGTCAAAAGCAAAACAGGGCAAACATTAGTTGCCTCAAACTGGCAATTAAATTATATTGGTGAATGGTCTTGTGTCTAAAGAATTACACTAAGATTCATGGATCATGAGTTCAATTCCTGTTTATATCACATTTTACCTTGATAGGAAAATTAAGTCTGTCTGTAAAAAAATTCTTCCTAAGGATGTTTTTTATTTATTTAGGTTGGCGGTGGGGGGGGAGGTTTGGGCACTGATAGTTACTGAACTGGAACCCCTTATTTTTTCCTCTCACATAAAATAATAATGGAAACTGTAATTTTATTTTAGTTTGAAGGCATATAGACTCAAAATAAGAATGCTTGGTTAAAACATCAAAATATTCATTTCTACTTTCTCTCGTATACTAGAGTACACACTGGCCAGGATAGCCATATTAAAGCACAATGCAAATCTAAATGTATAAACAAATCCACTCATTAAATATCAGCCTTATAATAAATAAATCAGGCATTCTCAGAACCCTTATAAACAGGTTATAAAAAAAGCATGGATATTTTTCCCACAACATTGCCAATATCTTAGAATCACAAAATATAAAGAGGAAATATAAATCAGTTGTGAAAATTACAGATAGATGCTGTTTAGAATAAGCTTAGTATCTGCGCAATACACTGTTCTTCTATCTCCATGAAACCCCTGAGTTCCAGTATTCTTCCGAGAATACTGCCAGACTTCAAGATCTTTCAAAGAAATTTCTTCTCCTTCCTTACATGAGCAATTGTTTGTGTTTTTTTTTTTTTTACTTTTGCTTTTTTTTTTAGTTTTTACATTCACTTTTGCATTTTCTCTAGGCTGCATCTTGCTTACCTCTAGACTACATTCAAACCCCTCAGTCATCAATAGAAAAAAAAGAGAAGCATAAAGCTTTTATCTACTCCTTGTATCTTGAGTCAAGGAAAGGCAGTATCACAGTATCCTTCTTACTCCTTTCCTCCACATGTGTTCACTTTAGTCACGGCTTTTAAAGGACAGCAGGGGAAAAAGGGCAAACAACTTATCTGTCTCTGCTTCTCCTGAAGCACCAAAGGAAGAATATCCCCCATAGTTCCTTCCGCTCTCAGCAATGAGGCAAAGTGAAAGGGAGGGGCATTACACATTTCTCAGGCACTTTTTGTGAATTGGAAAAGTTGTGTAAGTTTATCTTTCTATGGGTGACTATCACTTGCACCAAATTGCAACTGACAGTAGAACAATTAATTTCTATTTACACATGTACTGGTTCCTCTGGAATTCTATTTGATTTCCTACTTTTTAAGTTTTAACTCACTAGTTTTTATGAAATTTAACATGAGGGGACATTTCTTAGGCTTTAGTCAATCTAAATCGCAAAATCATTTAAATATGTGTCAGGAATGTAGAGTAGTACAATGAGACAATGCTTTAAGATTTCAAAATCTAATTAATCCACCCATCATGTCACTGCCTTATGTTTTTAAGAGCAGTCAGCTGTTTTAAAATCATATCAGCAATGAATAAGTGTTCCCAGGGAAATTAGTCTGGGTTAATAGAATTTATTTGCAGTAGATGAAGACAACCTTTGAAGTCACAAAGCCCTACGTAGATCACTGATTATTTCAGAGGCCAAGCATACACGGATGCCATCAGCAGCAGAGGAAACACTTTTCTTAAGAGTAGTATATCTAATTTCAAGCACTGGCAAGACTATTTCCTTCTCAAGTCAGATGAGTGCATGAGAAGCAAAGAGCAGAATATATACAAGCCTGTAATACTACCTGTCTAAGGTCTGAAGCTACTGTATTTTTCTTTCACAAGAAGCCTATAAATTTCCAAAGCTATCTACAGTAATAGCTGTCTTATACTTTAAAGATGCAACGGATGTCTCAAACTTTGGATGACAGACCATTTACAAAAACTGCTCTTAGTGATATTATAAAACTACTCTGGAAACTTAGATCCATTTCTCTGGGTAAGCCAATCCATTTCAATGATTTTTGACACTCTAATATGTACAAGTTTCAACAAAAAAAAATGGTAAAAGAAATATAGAAATCAGGTTAAAAGCAAAAGTTTCAAGGTTCTACATAAGCAAAGAAACCAGGGTCATATACTCCCTGATAAAGTTTTTCAATCTCGGAGGAGGGCTAGAATGTTAATTTTGTTTGTTTAGCCAAAAAAAAAGGAATATCCTCCAGTTTGAACAGTTAAATTTCCTCAGAATGAAAACACAATGAAACACAATTGTGTCTAATGAAAACACAAACTCCTCAGGTACTCATAAAAGTTTGAAGCTTGTTCTATACTAGGCAGGAAAGTATACACTTGTCAAAAGCACCCTTCATGCTACAGAATTAAACCAACACTTCTGCAAACCAGCTTATGAATTATATACACTGATATGTAAAGAAGGTTCAACTAAGTTTCAATTGTTTATATGAACTTCATTCTCATCATGGCACCTATGAAAATGTATCAACTATTTTGTTCCATCAGCAATGTGTGGAATTAAGTGTGGCCATCCTCAAGGCAAGTAGTTAAATATTTCTGTCTTGTGGTTTGTTTTTTATTGTTCTTTTCTCTGTTCCTTGTAATTTTTTAAAAAAATTTTATTCTTTACTTTTAATTAATAAACTGTGATTATTTCTCACTTATATCCTTCCAATTCTTCCCCCATTCATCTGGGTGCTGGAAAATGAGCAATTGCCTGAGTGAGTCTCAGTTGCCAGACAAAGGTAAACCACTAAAATGACCAAGGAGAGACCATAAAAGGGGAACTCTGGAACTTTTCATACTTAGAAATGAAAGAATGTCAAAGTTTTCTAGGATTTAAATAATATATGAAAACTAACAAGTATATTTTAAAATCTGCAGAGTAGAAAGATCTTTGTGTTCCAGGTAATAATAAATATAAGTCCTCAATACACTGAAAGTTTATCAACAGAAGCAAGTAATTAGAAAAGCAAATCAGTAACAACATTGTTAGGTTGATCCATGGGAATCTTAAAAAACAAATTTGATAACCAGGGATAAAACTGTTGCAGTTTTACCAGATTACCCAGAAGAAGATTAATGACCTATAAGAACCTCACAGAATTAAAAGTGTGACATTCAGACCAGCTGGCCACAAATTCTGAAAAACTCCTGCAAAGGTTTTAAACTGTTAGTTTGATAATTTTTGTATATATGTGTGTATATATATATGTATACCTCTTATTAAAGGTATATTTAAGATAACACTGAAGAAGAAGAATTTGGTTTAGCTTCAATACAGACTAATCAATTTTATGTTATGTTTTATGTTATTTTGAAGAAATAAGTTGCAACCAGGATGGCATGAACAGCAATTTTTTTCTTAAACAACAACAACAACAAAAA
>WEIV01029685.1:1608-14930 GCA_013390005.1 Calyptomena viridis | reverse complement strand
GATAAAGTATTTCTTTATCAATATAATACTCACACTGAATTGACAAAAAACAAAACACATACCAAAAAAAAACAAAAAAACAAAAAAAAAACCAAACAAGCAAACAAAACAACAACAACAAAAACCAAGGTGGCCAAAATCCGAATCCTAAGCTAAAAGGGCACAGACACAGTTAAAATAAGTTCACACATATGGAACATTATGAACTTGGACAATTTCCATGAAAGAATACTGTAAAAATCATAAATTTCTATTACAAGTGAATGTGTATACTCTAAATCTAAGTGAATTACACTGACTCTGCCTGAAATGCTGAAGAGAAGAAAAAGAGCTGAGAGGATGGTAAGAAAGTAGTGTGGTTGCTAAATGACCTTGCCCTTGGTTTATACCAGTGCTGCTGCTCACTTGTAACTCAAGTGGGAAAAGCCAATTGTAGCAGAGATAATTGGCATCCAAAACTATCCAGGTCTCTGTTTCAGTCTCTGTTTGCCATGCAAAGGAGCAGGGTAAAGCTGGCTGATGTTATGCCCCAACATCATTTGCCTCATGCTGAGGAATGAACCCAAATATTCTCTACTGGTGGCAACCTCATATATGCCATTCTTATAAATAAAATACATAGCCAAGATGATGTCTTCAAGTTGCCCTGGCTCCATTCTCCCTTTTCTCCACTTGCTTTCTGCAAAGGTCACATTTTACCACACTTTGTTCTCAGCTTATTTGACCTCTCTCACAAAATAGAAAATATTCTCCCATTGCACTTTTCCTGATGACATAATGAATTAATTAAATAAATTTGTAACTACAGATGAAGTCATGTCACCGAATCTAGTTTATTTTAATACATTCAAAAAAAAAGTAAAAAAAAAAAAAAAGGACAAAAAAGGATGTGGGAATAAAGCACCTCCTCCATTTTAGTAAATGGGAATATGATTCTGTGAATAAATCAACAGATAACACGCTAGCTAGATAAAAAGCCTAGTTGGAACTGACAGGATTACCTTAACCTTTTTTTTCTGTTTATAATGCCCAGTATTGACTAAAACTGCAGCCTTTGTTTATCAACTTTGCTTATTAGCAGCAGTGAGACTGCTCTTTGTTGATGAGAGAGCAGGGAACAAAAGCTAAGTACAATAGTCCTGTGCATGGTTACAAGAAAAAGCGAACATGGAAGATGAACATATGGACTATAAAGGGCTGAACTAATTAATGTTATCATATTTTTATCTGGTTTTAATTATATCAAGATAAACGTAGAAAAGATGCATATAACGGAAAAAAGTAGGTAACTTCTGGGTGTACCTGTTACTTCCAGTTTTCCCCAGAACAGCAGACAGATACTTGCTTCTACCTTTCCTTCAGCATTCAAACTAACTACAAGATTAAATTGAGAAGTGGTATTTTTGTGAGTAATTGTTTCTTGTTAGTTAAAATTAATCTTTTAATGAATTGTTTATTGTACTTTTACAATCTATAATAAACAGAAAGCTAAAAAGTCACAACTAAGTTTTAAACAGGCACAATATGGTAAAACATCCAATATATCTAGACCTTTTCCCACACTATTTTGGCTATAAGTAATAGAGACATTTAAAATTTAAGAGAATACCACATTCCTCCAATAGTTTAACAATGCAAAAATCATTCAGACAAAGCTCCCTAATTTCTCCACAGCTTAGAGTTATGAGTGTAACCACCTGTAGGAAGGTTCCTTCATAACTCCATAAGAAAATTACTTTACACCTTTGAATATCTTCACACTACTCTGTGTTTTATTTCAATGTAATCAGGAAGGTTTCAGTTATCCTTTTCTGAATCTTATTTAAAATCCTATCTTAGAACAGAAGTTTCCACAACTTTCATATATTTTGGAGATTACATTGGGGTATTTTTTCTTCATTCTCATTAGATGCTCGTGCACTAGAAAAAAATTAGAAAGTCACTTCTTAAACTACGATGAGTTCTGTCTATTCCTACTATGTTTTTCTCATTTGATTCTAAAATAAACATTCTTAGCTACATTTTTACTTCTGCCTTCACAAAAATTCTTCATTTTTCTTCCAATAAATTTTGTCACCTACTTCTGCACCTTCTCCACCTATACTGGAAGTATCGGTAGCACTCTCTGATTTTTAATGTTTAAGCATCAAGCAGGTAAACTAAATCCAGACTGTTATACACAACAGTGGTAGTTTTCCTTCTGCTCTTTACCCTTGTGACAAGGCCAACATTTCCCAGGTATTTTTAGGTCTCATTCTAAGTAAGATTAACCATTCCAGTTCTAATTGAAAAAGTGCCTGACTCTTCAAGGAAACTCTCCAAGTTCATTCCACAACTGCATCTACGCAATTAAAAATATTTTATCTCCAGTTCCATGGACCTTGTCCCTGTCTTTACATTCCACACTATCCCAAAGGAGCTACTTTGATAAAGTGCTGAAATTGTAAGAACTGAAGCTCAGCTGACAGTGAAGATCAAGACACCAAGCAGTTGAACTTACAGTAAAAGTAAGCTGCCAGGAAGTGTATTGACAAAGCATAAGAACAGGATCTTTCAAGGTGGTTCATTTCCTTTATATTTCATCCCAGTTATAGTAAGTAAAAGAAATGTCAAGATTACAGATTAAAAATTGCAAATACTTATGGTCAATTATTTTTTAACTAACTCATGACAAAAAACAATATAAGCATCACTATGTAAAGCGTGCTTTACATAGCTAGGTATCTTCAACTTCACTTAAACAATTTCTTTCAATTCTGCTAGGAAAGAGCAACTCTCTCAAAGAAAACTGCATTTCAAGTTTGGAAAAATAGTCATAGTGACAAAAGGAAGCTTTTGGAACTCTCCCATCTAAAGGTAATGATACAACATGAGCTCAAGTTTACTGAATATTAGAAAGAATACAATCAGACGCCTTAAAATAGGTGATGCTATTTGAATCTTTGGTTGTACTGATACTATAATATCATCACATACTGCTGCTGCTAAGCACTTTAGACAAGTGGGTATGGAGTTTTCAGAAACAGACATAGGAACGATAAGTCTTCCTGCTTTCAGTCTCATATTGATGACAACCGGTATCTGTCCTTAATTTCTATGAAAGAAGGCACAAAGCACAGGAAAAACCTGTAGCCTGTATATTGCTGTAAAATAGGTACCTCAGACGTAGAATGATACATATTTAGAATCACAACATTCTAAGGTACCATCACTTGCAGCAGTTTAGCTATTAGAAAATTCCAACTGGAACCCCAAATTTCTCTAGACCTGTAACTCAATCAACCACAAAAGACCTCCAACGAAAAAAGGTAGAAAGAACAGTCAGAGCTCCTTGCTAAACAGAAGGGAAATAATATCTCATGACCTTTTTTTTGCAACAGAAACCCACTTTATAAACTAGAATTAGGATTATTTTGCAGCTATAGCAGCAAAAATATTGCACCATAACATATTACATTATGAGCTTTATGCAAAATTTACGACTCCTATTTTGATATTTTTCCATATAAGGTTCAGACAGATGTTCACAAACCTTCATACTCTATACAAAATTCTCACCTGAAATCTAAACCACCAAGAAAAACACTTGGCTCTTGTAAACGTTTCCTCTTACAACCTATTTGTATCCTGTCATTCTGCTTTTTGTATTTAAAAAACATGTTGATTTTTATAGTTATTCTTATATATTTCTTCCTGATTCATTTGGTTGCTATGTTGTGTGGCAGAAATGTAACATTAATGTAAAACATTAGAAATATAGTTGCATGTTGAGTGTTTCTACATATTTTTTCTGATACTGCTTATGTTAGGAATTCTAATAAATATAATTTCTAATAAATCTGAGGCACATCTATATACTTTTTAATTACTAGACCTTTATTTTTTAAACAGACTCATTATTAAAAGTATAAAAATTACTGTTCTATCCAAATTATTCACTCACAAGTTATTTCACAGTTTATCTTATTTTTTACTTCATAAATCATACTTTTAATTACTTTATTCTAGATTATGTTTTAAAGGTATGCAGCATTTGCAAAATGTACCTGAAAAGGAGACTAATTCAGTTCTGTTAATTAAGCACATTGCAACATTATTGCATGTATAAAGGGCATCTCCTGCAGAGATAGTATTTCTCAGAGTCACTCGGGTTACTTTTTTGCATCATCAGTTGATTTACAGCAGGAAGTCGTTCACTTCACACCTGTAGTTTTAGAAATGCCCAAAATAACTGAGTTACTGTGATAAACTTTTTTATCCTTACTATGAAAGGCAAAACTACTTTTTCATTAGATAATTACATACAGAGCCAAAATAAATACATGCTAAATAATAGGTCAGACTGTCTTGGCTCCGAAATGTAACACCTCCTGACATTACAGTATCATGATTAGAACGAGTTCATTCCACATTGTTTACAACATTCATGAGCATTTTCAATTATTAAGTAGCCCCTATCTTTTTACTTCTCTGACAGGAGTGTTCCTACCTTGATGATTTTCCTTTTTTAACAAACAGGAAATAAATTTGAGCAGTATTAGGAAAGTTAGTGTAAGCAAGGCTCAGTTGTGCTCACCATGGTTGTCTCAGCTTCACCTAAGTAAACTACACCAATATGTCTAATGCTGAATAACCACCACCAGAAGTGGTGCTTACAATTATGAGTGATGCATCTTGATTTTGACAGTGTCAGTATTTTTGCTGTAAATGTAGCACCGGCAGAGCCACAGTGCCAGCAGCACTATAGAGGGAGAGCTTCTTGAAACAGTTTGCCAATTCTCAGAAGACTGCAATTTTCCATACTGTTCATATTTCTAAAATAACAGGAAGTAGGTCCGACACATGTCATGCTAATGTAATTTTTCTTTTTATGAAGAAAGAACTCACAAACGAAGAGACGTGTTCTCACCTGTAGGAGTGTCATTTTGCAAGTCCACAAACGAGGTGTGTTACAAGTTTTCCCACACTAATTATATCTACATCCATGCACCCATACCTTCCTTTTACTGAAAAAGTGCGCTGAACTCAAACTTTGCTTCCCTGTAGTAAAATACCATGTCAACGTTGCTGCAGTATTTCTCCATTTTAGATAAAAAGTATTTGACAATGATGGAAAAGATAAGAGATTTGTGCTTCAAAAACTATATAAGTAATAGTTAATCTAATACTATTTCTGAGAGATAATGTCTGAGTTTTCCAAATAACAAATCAGTATCAGAGAGAAGATCAGAATTTAATCCTATATTTAAGTCCTTTAACCTCTTAATTAAAGCTTATTAGTTAACTGTCAAGAGCTCAGAGTTATAAATGAGGGTTGTAAGAGAATGAAGTCAGGCCACCAGTGGGCCTGCTGCCCGTAACCCTGCAGAGTGGAAGGATGCAGTAACATCGGGCACTGTCAACTAGCAGAGGCAACAAGGACACTGACACTCAAAGGCCAGCAGCTATCCCAGAGACAGCTCTGTTCTCCTATAAAGCTTGAATTCTTTGCCAAGATACTGGAAGCAAGAGCTTTCTTTAAATATGGACACCCAAAAAAGAAGCTTATCAGATATGCATCTCACTTTCTTCTTTCCCTGGCCTCTAAAGGTAAGTCAAAAAAGAGACAAAGGTATTGGCTGGGATATAACCACTTGAACAAATCACCAGGGGAGACAAAGTTGTGATCCTGGGATTATCACAACTCATCAACGTTGCATGTCTAAGCAAAGAAAGAATATTCATTTAGTGTATATATGTAATTAATATTGTAATAGCTAGAAAATATATACAATGGAGTCCCAAATCCAACAGCAAATCTTTTAAAGGACAGTTTCCAAAAGAACAGGTAGCATAACATTTTCTTAAGAGATTCAATATAAATACTGTAAAGAGGAGAATGTAGCATCATCACTAGATAAGATGAAATACGGTTACAGTACATTTGCCACCTTAAATTCACATTTAATCTTGAAACAGACAACATTCTGTTGTTTCTGAAGTTACCTGTTAATCAGACTTTTGTCATACAAATGTGTTTTTCACCCTATTGATTAACACTGCATTAGAAACCATAAAATAGGTTTTGCTCTTAGGTACATAGTTGGGAAATGGAGGTGTCTGCAACTGTTCCAAAACTGTTTTCTGACACAGTCTGTATACATGAACAAAGTACACCTGAGATGAGAAGCTTGACTGTGTTACTGCTGACAAAACCCAAGTTCTCTCTGTTTAATATCTTTGTACTGAAACAAGAAAATCCATTTCCTAAAAAAAACTATCCTTAGTAATCAGCTGTGGAACCACAGAATACATAAATGGATGCAAAGCTTCTTAAAGGATGAGAAAACAGTGACATGTAGAATGAGTAACTAGAATTACTGACCAGCTTTCAAATTTTGGAATCATTGAATCACAATTGTAACAGAGCCAAATACCAAATAGGCCCCAGTAAAAACTGGATTTTTGTTTCTGTGACAGTGCCTTTTTTTTTTTTTTTGTTCTGTGACAATCTTCACCGTCTGTTAATGTTATTCATAGATGAGACTTTGTACCCAGTAGTATTCCTCCTCACCCCAGGCTTCTGATCCACTCACCCTGGCACCATCTGTCTATGTTTGTTCTGAGTCCAAGATATTCCAGGAGCCACATCACTATGAATTTATTTCAACTTTCTCTCTATACAGAATATAATCTGAAAAAACATCTTTCAGAAGAGATAAGTGAATTTCCTTCTGTAAAATCAATATTACTTCTACCATGACAACAGAAAGCCACCCATAAGGGCACAAGTAAAAGCAAATGGAAATAATGATGTTTAAAAAATAAAAAGATACATTAACCAGTAAAATATAAGAGCTGATGGAGGATTTAATGAAATTTGGAGACCATGATCCTTTGGAGCACACCTGAATATTTTGACTATCTGTTTAGTCATCCTCAAATCTCTACTGCCAGAATTATAGTGAAGACTACCAGCATATCAAAAATAACCCTGCTCCTGATGATAAAGGAGAATTGTCTCATCTACCATGTCTCATCCCTAGATAAACATGGCAGAGCTCTACATCCTGTAGTCAGCCTTTCTAAATCAGTCTAGTACTCTCCTGTCTTAAATAAGGGAGGATAAATAGATGTTTCTTTCCTCTATCCTTGCTGTCCCTCCACACCTCCTCAATTAAGGCATGAATATTAATTTTATTTGTATCTAATTAATTGACCAAATACTCCAACTACTCCTTATAAAAGGAATAAAACAAGACAACATTGAAAAGAACACTTTGCTCACCTTCACTCACTCTGAAAATTGTGTTACAATCAACCACTGCAAATACATCAAAATAAAAGCATACAACTGAGAGAATAAAAAATCCTCCCAAAGACAAATGCAACACCGACTCACAGCTATCAATTAAAAAGAAATGTTATTGAAAGGAGTTGGGAGTTTAAAATCATGTAACCAACATTAGTGAACTCTCATCTGAAGAGCTCTGCAGCTGGGAAGCCTAATTGTATTTCCAGCAAGCCTAATTGTGTTTCCTGACTCCAGGGGACAGGAATTCCCCAGATACTGATGACTGACAGGTCTGGTTCTGCTTTCAACCTGCAAGCAAGCAAAAATACCCATTGCTATGTGAAACTTAGCATGAAAAACAACTGCTGTTTCCACTGGTATCGTTAGCAGCTGGAAGTGCTCAATACTTCATATTAGCATTCAGCAGCTGAGTCATCTGTAGAAGTCATTTCAGAGGTACAAACTACACTCAGAATTTGCATTCAGTAGCAAACATTAAGATGTAGGGCTTAAACCACACAGGTACCTTTGTTCCAAACATTTTTCTGCACAAAATAAACTCAATGGAGTTAAAAGTTATCCACCAACACTTGCATTAACTGTTTTGGAACGTGCTTCCTGCTTCTGAAGTTGGGTATTGGTTCATTAACCTAATTTTTTCCTTTTCTAAGAATTTGATACAACTTCCTGAGGATAGTTATGCAGTTGCAATGTTATAACTGATTCAACCATGTTATAACTGATTCAACTAATTCACTAAATCTCTTCTCTTTCTTGGATATTTATTTGACATTTTTCATTACACTCTTTTCTTGTCTTAATAGCTCTACCTGTGTTTCAAAATAAAAATATTCAGATTCTTTTTTATGTCAAGTTACCATTCATTAGAACTACCCTTTGAAAGCCTATTTTATTACACCAATCATTACTGATTTAAGAAGTATAAAAATATCTATATACTATATACCTATACATAATTTTATACATCTCTGACTTCAAAGTCTTCATCAGCTGTCTTCCCAATTCATCCAATAATTAAAAAATAACTCCTAGAATATCTTCAAAACTTTTCAATCACTAGGCAATGTACAGCAGAACAAATACAGGTATTTTTGTTCATGCTTTCTTACTACCATTTTATATGGGAAAAAAACATAAATAAAACAGGGATTACTCTGGGAGAAAGCTACTGGTCTCCAAAAATCAAACAAGTTACCACCTCCACATTAGTCCTACCCTTACTCATGTGTGATACTCAGTATTCTGGGGGGGTTTTCCACTTTGGTTAAAGTTATTCTGAGTTTTTCCAGGTGAAATGTTGAGAGGTTGAAAGAAGGTGATCAGAAAAAATAAATTGAGAAGAGGTACTGGAAGACTGTTTTGACCTACAGCCTTGTGCAAAAGGTCTAAAGAATTCCTCCTCTCTCTGGAGGAATTACCTCTTATCCTATAACAACAGGAGGGTTTCTTTACAAGTGTTGAACACAACAGAGAGCTCAAGTCAGGAGTTTTCATGTGAAAACAGAAGCTCTAATGCCAAAACAAGCCCAAGTTAACTGTGCCATAAATGTAATTCCCAAGTGATGAAAATGGCCACTCAACTCTGCTGTCTTGTGTGAGTGCATCCTGAACATGCCCCTCACATTTACAGTACTACTAGGACAGCTGGATGACTCACAGAAGCATGGCTTTAGGGAAGAGAGAGATCAGTTCCACTGAGGTCGCTAACTAGTTCCAACATCCTTTGATTTTATGATTCTGACTGCTAAGCTCATTATTTTCTCTTGGAAAACTCAACCAAAAAAAAAGAACACTAACCTATACGAATCTATTTTGACGTATTTTTAAACTAGATAATGAGACAGCACTATAATAGGTTGAGTTATTCTTCAAATCCACTAGTATTAACTTACAATGTTTAGAATCACAGAAAATAGTGACAAAAATAACTAATGTCTGTGGGGGAGAAAACCCCACATAAGAGACTGGACAAACCCAGAGAGCAAAAAAAAAATATTTTGGCAGATAAAGCTTGCCAGACAGAGATGGACACAGAAATCTTCGAACTGGAAAAAGAGAAATCTTGAGTTTGAAAAAGATGTGCTATGAAAACATTTTTTCTGTTATTAGCATGAATTGTCTAAACTAACTGGAGCCCAAAAATATCATACGCCAAGCACAGCCTGGCTGTACCATCCAATTTTTTCCTTTAGGTTTCAGACTAGGATTCCTTCTATGCAGGATGGCTTTCAGTTTCAAGCACCCTATCTGTATTCCCATTCCAGGATAAAGTTTTTGTGCTTGCAATGGAATACTGAATACATAACCAAAATTTACCAGAGGGCAAATAATGATGTGTTACGAATGCTATGAAAAGTGACTCAGGTAACACAAATCCCATGGAAATTCAGATCTTGGTATTTGTTATGTTCACAATGAGAATCATGAATCTGGCCACTATTGAACAGTGTAATAACACTTCTGTATTCTTTATTTTCTATTCAAATATTAGAAAAAAAATGTTCCCTTCCTGAAGAGTAAGGTAAATGTATAAAAAACCTGTTAATAGTCTCTATTAACCTGCAAACAAAACGTAAGCACCAGAAGATAGTCTCTTTTTCTTTTCTTTTGCTTTGTCTCTTCCAAGTCGTCTTCATGAAGGTGACTAAGAGATTATTTCAACAAAGTAGAAACTCTATAAGAAAGCTAAGAATATGTTGGTTTTGACAATATTCCATTAGTTAAAAACCCCAACAGTTATTAAAAAGTTACTTCTGCAAACTTGGATTTCCTTCAAATTGACATTAATAAGAAAGTTCTACATCATG
Organism: Calyptomena viridis; assembly: GCA_013390005.1. NCBI lineage: Eukaryota > Metazoa > Chordata > Aves > Passeriformes > Eurylaimidae > Calyptomena > Calyptomena viridis. Next base: position 4,829 of record WEIV01029685.1, on the reverse strand, counting down.
AATGGTTAAAAATGTACACATAACACATGAAAAAATCCTTTATATATAGCAGTATCTATAAGTGCACTGAATACTCACTTTTAAGTAAAAAAATAGATGTTTCCACAAGGTACACCTGTATTTGAAACAATTAATAATTACTTACATTTTTTCATATTTTCAGCATAGTTTAGTCAGACTGCCTGAGCAAAATCTTTGCCATTCTTTGCCAGATTAATCCCTGACAGATACAGATACGAATACAAAAAGAAAAGAAAAAAAAAAAGAGAAGAGGTATCTGTAATGGACTGAAAATTTGAAAGTAGAAGCATGTTGAAGGAGCAAAACAAAAAATGTAAGTAATGGATATTCACACCCTTCAAACAGGAGCTTGAGAGAAGATGCTCACTTAGCACCAGAGATGGGACAGGAACTATATTTACATGTTATTACATACATAAGTGATCATTTCCAGTCTAAAATGACCACAAACATTAGGGAAAACAAGGTTCAAATGCCAATTTCATTTGGCATGTCAAAACCATCTTATGCCACTTTTTGGAATAGTTTCTGATTATAAAATTTTGGAACTAGTGACAACGCAAGTTAAATAAGGTTCCCATCACTTCTACTCACAAACATGCCTTGTCATTTTAAGGAGAAATAGTTTACATTATCATGAATAACACAGAGCCAGTGAAGTGCAGCAGCTGCAATCTGATCCTCTCTAGAAGTTTTGACCTTCCTAAGACAGGATTTGATAATCATATGCATTGAACTTCCCACATGATCTTTATCATCAGTTCTTCACAGACTGAAATGCACAATTCTTCTTTGGAAAATAGAAAATAAAACCTTCATTATGGTTACAGTTCATGCCAAAATGAGAGTATAGTCTCTATATTTTGCAAGAGCTCATTGTGCCACTTTCCTGAAGGCAGGTTCCATTGAAAGCTGAGGTCACTGATTCAGCTGCAAGCTTAACATGCTTTCCTCTTATTATAAGAGTACCACTTCTGTCTTAAGTTAAGCTTAAGCCAGCATTTTCTAAATCTATTTGCTTATCTCATTCAGACAACCTGTCATCCCTCTAGGGGTACTGTCTATTTCTTTTGGAAAGCAGTTCAAACCAGGACATTGTCAGCATATTAGCAGCACCACAGACTGTGACATTCACAAACTCTGAAAAATTNACAAACTCTGAAAAATTGCAAAAATTAGAAAGAAAACACTCTCCCACAAAGACTTTAGGAGCTGTTGTATGTTTCAACATATTGCAGTCTGTATTTCTATACAGCATTGGGTTTATTTATACCTATATATATATGTACATATGGAAACATTCCGTCCATCAGGCATATAATTTTTTTACTTCTTACTATGTTGTATAACACAAAATATCTAGAGATTTTAGTACACAAAATGGTTCATATATAGCTCCAATTCTGCCCCACCACATAAATAAGTGGAACCATTTACCTTTATTACTATTTTATCCAATTTCTTATTTCAGTAAATTACATAAACATAGATTATCTCAGATTGAGGGACTTTTTTCACCTTTTCCTTGCCCATAATGCTAACTGATGGCCAGCCAAATATTTTTGGTTGTATTTTTCTTTCTATATGTAAGTCTGTTTTTTAACTCCAGATCCTCAAAGAATTCCTCATTATATCACACTACTTGATTTTTGTTTAAAAGTTTACTTTTTTCTTTCTCAAAGAAACAATACATTTGTCACATTGTCCCTTACATTTTTTCAGTTCCTCATTAATAATCTTTTTTAATTTGTCAAAAATGTGAAATCTATTATCTTTGAACTATCACATTCTGTAGGTTCCTCTGCTGAATTACAAATCCATGTGTGTTTTAGGATTAAAATAGATCAGTTGGATTCCACTTAAAACAGAAAAATCTATTTCTTATGATCACTGTATTTACCTGTTCCAAATATGTTTATCTTTGCTTTCTGATAAAACCAAGTTCCATCATATTGAAAAATCATTGAGGTTGGAAAAGCCTTCTAAGATCCTTGAGTCCAACCTTTGATCAAGCACCACCATATCAACTAAACCACAGCACTAAGTGCCACATCCAGTCATTTCTTGAACAATTCCAGGAATGGTGAGTTCATCACATCCCTGGGCACCTTGTTCCAATGCTTGAGAACCATTTCAGTGAAGAAATTACTACTATCTTAATCTCACTAACATTGTGAACAATCCAACCAACATAAATAAATTTTTCTTTTATTAAATATTTTGAGGAACATGTTTGAAAATGGCCCAGGGCAACCATAAAATCAGAAAACCATAATCTCATGTTGCAAATGGTAATAGTAGGAGTCATAATAAGTCATCAGAATCAAACAACAGACGTTGTTTTGGTACCTTGGAGACAAAAACAGTTTCACAGTTCAGAGGTGGTTTGTGGATTTATATTTTACTTCAAAATAGCTGTAATTTCCTTGTGTTTTGGGGTATTTTAATACTGCAAATTATAATTTTATTTTTAGCTCATTTACTGTCTGTTTTCTTTCTATCTTACTGCCTAAGTAAATAAACACAGTAAAGTGTTACACTTCTCATGATTCCAATTTCACAAGTGTATTGGCTGCAGAGACTTATTTTTCTCTTTCAGAAAAATATTTCCTCAAGTGGAGTGTGTTATTTTCAACAGGTTCTCTTAAAAATCATTCTGAACAGGAATACAAAAAGTCTGGACAGACTACAAATAAACCCACTGACTATATATAGTGTAAATTTGATTAAATAATGGCTGATATGGGCTTGTTACCACATGTGGGGTAGATAATCAGGAGTTGTTCAAAACTACCCAATGGTTAGCAGACGTATTCTTTATGCAGTAAATTTAAAATACAAAAATAATGATCCATTGATTTATGTTAAGTATTTGAGAAATGTCAATCTATTTTAACTAGAATTCATTATAAATGGAGCAATCTATTTCAAAGATTGCTTTAATTCAGAGACTGACTAAAGTATCCAATAATATTTCTTTATCAAACAATCCTAATTTCATGAAGAAATTAACATATCTAACCTAAGAAAGTCTACTTGTCAAATGCTGAATTTGGGGACTAGTAAGACTGAATTTGCATCACAAACCAAAAAAAAAATAGTATTGCATGTATTGCAAATTTATTCTGCTCTTTTGCACAACTTTATGTGAAAATATCTTAAAGGAGATTTGGAATAATGACACTGTCTTTTCTATAAAT
>WEIV01029672.1:3350-13506 GCA_013390005.1 Calyptomena viridis | reverse complement strand
AAAAAAAAACGCTTAAAAGCTGTAGCTGCACGACCCGAAAAAATGCAAAGGCCGAGAATTTCTATAAAATCGGCCTGAGCACAGCATATTCAACCCCAGACGCCTTTCCCAAAGGCGAACATCGCGCTCTCCTGGCCCGGGCCGGTCCCTGCAGCGCTCCCGGACACCTGCCCCTGCTCCCAGTCACAGGAGGGGCCACGCTGGGAGAAAGCACAGGCTCATCTCGTCCAGCCTCCCTGCTCCAGCAGGGTCATCCCAGAGCACATGGCGCAGGATTGTGTCCAGACAGTTCTTGAGTATCTCCAGTGANGGCAGAAGCGCCGCCCTGCACCCTCCAGTCGCACTGTCCCCTCGGAAAGGCCGCTGTGAGGACGGACCGTGGCGGCCGCTCCGCCTGCGCAGCCAACACCCGGTTCGCCGCGGGGACAGCAGAGCGCAGAGGGTGCGGGACATCGCATTTTGCGGGTCTGGGGCNCAGGCTCATCTCGTCCAGCCTCCCTGCTCCAGCAGGGTCATCCCAGAGCACATGGCGCAGGATTGTGTCCAGACAGTTCTTGAGTATCTCCAGTGAGGGAGACTCCACACCCTATCTGGCCAATCTGTTCCAGTGCTTGGACACTCGCACAGTAAAGAAGTTCGTCCTCATGTTCAGATGGAACTTCCTATGCATCAGTTTCTGCCCGTTTCCTCTTGTCCTGTTGCTCGGCACCACCGAGAAGAGCCTGGATCCATTCTCTTGCCACCCCGTCTTTAAATATTTATACATATTAATGAGGTGGCAAGACAGTCCGCTCCCGCAGCGCCAGCGGGGCTCGAACCCGTGGCTCCGGACACACGCGGGGGGACGGCCGTAACCCCCGCCCCTCTTCCCTACCCCGCTCTTCGCGCACTTGTCGCGTCACTTCTGGTGCGGCGCGGGCGGGTGCCGGAAGCGCCTCCATAGCGGCGTTGGCGGCGGCGGGGGGAGGTCGGCGGCGCCATGGCGGAGGTGAGGGGCGGCGGGGCNATGGTGAAACAGAGGTTGGGCAGCAGGCAGTGGTTTTGTTTTGCCAGGCTTGTGCCGTCTGCGGAATTGGTGCTGGGGGGCATCAGGCAAAGCTTCGCCAGCCGGTCGAGGGACAGGATTGTCCCGCTCTGCTCCACACTGGTGTGGCTTCACCTTGAATATTGTGACTGTTTTGGCCGCCACAATGTAAGAAAGATATAAAGCTGTTAGCGTCCAAAAGAAAGCCAAGAAGATGGTGGAGGATCTAGACGGGAAACCGTATGAGGAGTGGCTGAGGTCACTTGGTCTGTTCAGCCTGGAGGAGACTGAGGGGAGTCTACAGTCTATAAATTCCTCGAGAGGGGAGGCAGAGGGACAGACACTGATCTCTCCTCTGTGGTGACCAGTGACAGAATCCGAGGGAATGGCCTGAAATTGTGTCAGGGAAGATTTAGGCTGGATGTTAGAAAAAGGTTTTTAACTCAGAAGGTGATCAGTCAGTGGAACAGGCTTTCCAAGGAAGTGGTCACAGCATTGAGCCTGACAGAGTTAAAGAAACATTTGGACAATGGTCTCAAGCACATGGTGTGACTCTTAAAGGGGTGTCCTGTACAGGGCCAGGAGTTGGACTCTGATCGTTGTGTGTCCCTTTCAACTCAGAATATTCAGTGAGTCTGTGTTTCTGGGGAGTGATGGTTTGATACCCACCTTCTGGAGACTTACTGGCTCTGTCAGGAAAACTGTAGTGTTTTTGTGGTGGTTTGGAAGTAGAGCTGTGGAGAAGGTTTCATAGGCCATGGAGTTGTTACTGTGGGTGAATGTCATGCACTTCTAAAAGCACATAGAGTTGTCAGGTTTAGAGAAGAAGGTTCAAAGACTGCTGCCCCCTGCAACACTAAGAGCTGTCTTTTACAGAAGAGCATCTGTCAAAAATATACTTGAAGAAGCTTCTTCCCTATTGTGGGGATGCTGTGTTACCTACTCGTTTTGCGATGTCAACAGCTGCAGCTGTTGAGTGGTAATTAGCCGCTGTAATGCTTATCTCTTTCTTCAGATGTATGAAATTCCTAACCCAGTTCCGAGCATTTGGGGTTTTTTCACTTAAAGCCTGGAGCTTGCAGGAGCTCTCTGAGCCAGAGAAAAACCTTTAAGTGCTGCTGAGGTAAAAGGATAACAGACACTACACAATGGGCTGATAAGTGAACAAACAGTTTTCAGGGCAGGAAAACAGAACCTACACAGACCTTAATAGGGAAAGCACCTGAACAGTGAATCTCGAAGGCTGACAACTGACTGATAGGTGCCAAGTTACTCTTGTAGCTTCCAGTTTATGTTCATTGTTTTTATGAGATACAGAACATACAGTCATGTAGAGCTTTGTACCAAAGGAAACTGACTCAGATTTCTAATGATTTTTTTTAATCCATTGTGAGGAAAAGATTAATAAAAAATCAGTTATGCTGCTGATAAGTGAATGTGCTATATAAATTGATAGCTTTTAAATTCTGCTTTCTATTACCTGAATGGCACCTAAAGTATGTTTTTTTTCCTAGAAACAAACAAAAATTATAAGAAGAAAACAAGTTTTGATTCCAGTTTTTCTCGCAGTATTTTGTGCTGTGTTAACATGTAGTGGCACTGTGCTCTGATTCTCTTTATGGTGGTAGTGAAGTAAAATGTAAAGGAGGGTTTTTTCATAATTGATTAATTTATTTCCTACGTACAAAAACAGAACTGGAAAGGATGAGGGAAAAAAGCTTATATGCTCATGGATTCATCATGTAGATACCAGTTTGAAAGTTTGAACAATGTTTTTGTCTTGCTTTTCAGAGTCTTGTCAGTTTTCCAGAACAGGAATATTATTTCGAATAAACACTGAAGTAAAACAATTAACACAAACTTATTTTAGTTTTCAAGAAGATTGGATTTCTGTGAACTAAACAGTTGCAGGTCATCTTAAGAGTGCTGAGATCGGAAATTGATCCTCAGTTCAATTTATGTTTCCATTTTCAGTTTTTCATTTAAATATGTCCAAAGGTATTTAAATGCTCTTTTCTTTATTTTAGGAAGTCCAAAAGCATTCTGTGCACACTCTTGTGTTCAGATCTTTGAAGAGAACCCATGATATGTTTGTAGCTGACAATGCCAAGCCTATCCCATTAGATGAAGAAAGGTAAGTGCTGCTGCACTCAGTGAAGTTTAAAGTGTGTTACTGATTGCTCCATCCAAGTCAGAAATTCAGATGTTTCTGTAGTGTTAACAGTGTAGTCTTGAGGGAAGAAAAAGATTAGAGTTGTAAAGTGACTTTTTTAACATTCTCTGTAAAATATTTCAAAACTTAGTTTAATCAGGATTCTGCTTTACTCTTCCTACAGTCACAAAGTAAAAATGGCAGTCAAGCTGCGTACAGAGTACGGCTCAGTGTTGCACATGCCTACTCTCAAAGAAAACTTGAGAGAGAAGGGAGGTCCAAACACTGGTGATCCATATGGACACAAGCAGTATTCTGGAAATCAAGGTCAGTTTGGTCTTGGTGGTATATTTGTCCTTTCTTTTGTAACAGTCTCACTGATGTAAAATCTGAAGAATGAAGTCCAGTGTTAATCCACTGGAGATAAATATGGAAATCAAAACACATTTTTGGTTGGTATTTTTAATGCTAGGGTCCACAGGAGGTAAGTGATTCAAAACAAGAAGGAAGTTTGTTTTAACAAAGGGAATTATTGGATGCTGTGGATTTTTTTATAGTGATTCCTTACTAGAAAGTAATTTTTCTTAACATAAGAAAGGAAATGCTCTCTTTTTAAAAATTTTGTTTCACAGTATATTTACAGTCTTTTTAGCTGTATGCTTTCTAAACCAAAAAACTCTTTCTTTCAAATCTGCAGGTTTTTTTAAATCTATGTTTTGTGATGTATGAAATGTGTATACATTAGGTAGATCCCATATAGAAATTTCTATTCTAAAGGGGACAAATGCTGCCTCATTTCAGTTGAAATAGTTGACATTTAATTGAGATTTTGTCCAAGGTATGTTATTTGGAAGTATTATGAAAGAGATTGTTGAGAGATAATGAAAAGTCTTTTAAGAAGAGAAGAACCTTCTTCAATTCCGACAACACAGACGACCTGTTGTCTTGACTAGCTTACATTTCAGAAACTGTGCTGTTTGTGTACCTGAATCCTTTTCCATGACACCTGCTTCAACAGGCAGTATGAAGATTTTTCTCTTGAGCCCCTCTTAATAACAGGTAGCTTCACAATTTAAATTAACTGTGTTTTACAATTGAGTTTTAGAAAGTGGGGTAACCAGAACAAATTAAACTAATGAAAATGAGAAATGTCTGAGTACATTGGAAGTGCAGTATAAAATGTGATTAATAATACATTTTGATGCTCTTTAGGACAAGAAGTTGAGTATATGGTAACTGGTACACACCCATACCCACCTGGGCCAGGTAAGTAAAATTTTGCAAGTATTTGCATGGATAGCATGGATATTTTGACTTCCTGTACGAACAAGACATCCTCCATCCTAGCACAAGCAGGCTTCCTCTTGATGTGAATCCAACATCTACTGATCTCATTGAATTTTTTCATAGTATTAGTGCAGAGAGTTTTGTGGCTGATAAATGCTCTGGCATAGAAGGTAGGAGGATTTGGGTATAGATACAGCTCATTAAACCTTAGTGGATGTGAGTTTGCTCTCATTGTTCAAACAGTCATTCATTTCTGTGAGATTTCACCTCCCTAGTAACATCGCAAAAATGTTCTGGGAACTTCCTTTCCCAAGGCACACAGATCCCTGGTGATTCCACTGCTGTGCCAGAATTGCTCTTAGAATTTTATTGTGAGCAAGTAGGAGGTGGTTCTTGCCAGAAGGAAGTTGAATGACTGGAATGTATCCTGCTTTTCATCACCAGCGCAGAGAGTTGTAGGTTTCCCTACCTTGCTCTGAGAAAGAGATGTTAAGAGTAGTAGTTTTAGTGCCATTTGGTTTTGTCTGTGCTTGGAAGGATTGTGTTTCTGTGTTGTTACATTGGCCATTGCTAATTGTCACTGTTACTGATCAATCCTTGCTCTGTTCTTGTGGCAGTTTAGTTTTAGCTGTTGGTCTTTCATGGTGCTAAAGTTTATTACAATTACAGTGGAAAATCTGTTGTGTCTTGATTTGTGAATTAACAAATGTGAGTGTTCAATGGACCCTCAACCACTTAAAAAATATGCATGATTGCCTGTAACTCTGGGATCAAGACTTTCTTACAGTGGTTTCCTCATGTTTTGTCTTCTTTTAATAGAATCATATGTGTCAGGGTTAAAAAACAGATTTCTTTTGTTGCTGTTTCTTGGTTTTACCTGAGTACCTAAGTATTGATTTTATTGTCATCTGCCAGAATAGGTTAGGAAAGGAAATAAAGCAATGAATTCACCAGTCTGCACCAAAACTATACTTTGCAAGGAATTTTAAAATTTTTTGATAAAAGCGATTTGCTATTCTTGAGATAAGGTTATAAATCATAACATGTAGTCTGAAATTCTCACTTCAGTGGGACTAAACCTTTTGTAGTTCTGGCACTACTGTGTGATGCCAACCACCACACAGGATGTACAAAAGGGCCTAAGTTAGCAAACGCTTCTCACTTGCGTTGTGTTTATTTGTGTGATGTTTGGATTTCCGTAGCATCTGAAGCTGGATGAAAAGATGGATGCTGCTCCTAGTTAGACTCCTTTTTTGTTTCCAACAAACAAAACAGAAACACTGTTTTCTACTCTAGAAATTGTATACCTACATGTGTAGTAGAATCAAGGTGGAAAGGATTTGAGCCAAAGTAAAGATTGCAGTAGATTTGACTTGCATGTGAAAATGTCGTTGAAGGATGAGATTTAGTATTACAGGCTTGTGTCAGGCCCTTGTTTGCAGGTATATGTGTACATATATGTTTGTATAATACACTTTATTTTGAGTTTCTGTTTAATGGAGTTATCTTTAGTTTTGACATGTAATTTTTCTTCAAGGTGTGGCTTTGACAGCTGATACTAAAGTCCAGAGGATGCCTAGTGAATCTGCAGCACAGTCCTTAGCTGTAGCACTTCCTGCTTCTCAGTCCAGGTACTGCTGTGTTACCTCATTACACTGTTGTTATCCATAGGAATTTCAAGGCAAATCACAGAAGCTGGGACAAGAGCTACTTTGAGTAATTTTGATATTCTAATTTTAAAATGTTTGAAGAAACTGCTTTTAGTGTGGCCAGGCATTGTTTTTTGGTACGGTTTTTTTGTGTGTCATGAAAGGCAATGGGCAGAAGTTGGGACAAAGGAAATTCTTTCTAAGTAGGAGTAAAAAATGTGAGGCTTGTGAAGGTCCTGTACCTTGAGGTGATCAGGCCCTGGACAGGTTGCTAGGAGAGGTTGTGGACTCTCCATCCTTAGAGGTGTACAACACTCAACTGGGTGCAGCCCTGTGATACCTTATCACTTGGCAGGAGAAAGTTGATGGCAATTCTCATTCAACCTAGGTTGGATGCCAATCGGACAGCTGCTGGTGTGGGTGACATTTACAGGCATGCTGGAATATCTGAGCGTTCACAAACTCCTGGGATGTCTGTGGTGAGTCTGTTGCACGTCTAATATGAAAAATACATGGTGTTGACCAGATTGCCACACAACACAGAAATGAATCCAGAAGCATCTCCTGACTGACTGAATTTAATCAGTGGTGAGAAGTCAGAGCAAGAAGACTTCAGGTTTTGGGCAAAAAGCGGTAAGCTACAAAACACAAGAGTAACCTTCCTTTTAACTTACAGGCCATGGTGGAAGCTGGTGGAAACAAAAGCACTGCATTAATGCCAAAGAAGGCTCCAACCATGCCCAAACCTCAGTGGCATCCACCTTGGAAACTGTACAGAGTAAGTTACAAATTATATGACATGACCATGCATATAAATGTAAAGGAAAATTTTATGTTTTGTAAAGGCCTCAAAGCATAATTTTCTTCTCATTCACAAAAATGAAATAAAATGAAAAGGGATCGCAATTAAGTTGTCACTTAATGAAGAGTGTCACTCTCACTCTTCTCCTCAAATAACAAAGATGTTAATTCCAAACATTTTTTGCTGTTTTGTAGCTGTATTGTGATAAATTTGTTTGAAAGTTTGTTTTTAATTTGCTAGTCAGATTCTTTGGTGGAGGAACTCAAAGACAAGTTGCAAAATTCAAAGCTAATAGAATGTTGAAGAAATAATCTAGCAATGTTAGTGTAATGAAATTATCTCCAGAAACATAGAAAGGCACACAGTGCCTGAGTCATCCGTACTTACTTTATTTGCTATGAAAATAGGGAAAAAAGCTGAGTACTGTAGTCACAAAGTATGTCTGCAGTTTAGATTGCTTGACTTCTTGTCTTATTTTTGAAATGGTTTAATTTGCCCTTTAATTTTCCTAGGGAAAATAATAGCCGTTCCCCAGAAATCTCATCTAATCTTTGAACATTTTGATCATGAATATGACAGAGTAGCTGAGTTGAATGGAGAATCTCTAAGCGTATGTAATGGGTCAGATATTTTAAACTCTTTTTTAGCTTTTCTGGTGCATCTGTTTGAACATGCGGGTTTTTTCCCGATTCTTACTATTTAACCAAAATTATTTCATATTTTGTCTGAGAAAGTGTAACATTTCTAAAGTAATATCCATCCTTTCCTGATATTTAAAAATCTCATGCTCTAGTATCAGAATTGTTTTGGTTTAGCAATGTTCATCTAAATATAGCACCGTATGTAGGCATTTGTATTTCAGAAGTCTTGAATGCTGTATTAGTCAGAAATCTGAAATCTTAACCAGAAATCTTAAAAAGCAATTTTTTGAAAAACATTTGAGCTCAAAGGAGTATATAAGTTTTCCGATACGGTAGTATTGGAATGTGTTTTTTATAAAAATTGAGACAAAATTTGAAAGAAATGGCACCAAAATAAACCCATGAGAGATTTAGGGTAAACAAATGAAAAATTGCAAAATACCTACTTCTTACTAGTACTTTATTTTCAGATAAATACTGTAAATACAGTTCAAGTCACGGTACATACACGTATGTGTTCTACATATAAACAGTTCTATTTAAGGTTTGTTGTCAAAATCTTTGCTCAACAGGACAAAAGCTTGTTCAGACTGCTCAGAAACAGAAGCATAGCTGGAACACCAAACACGGGTTTTCTCTATCTGTTGCTTAAGATCTACATATTAACCGGTTTTGCTAAGCTTGGTTTGAAGTTGTTTGTGAAAGATGGGGACTTAAAATAGGTCAGATATTTTATTTCTTTCATTTCTCCCCAGAAATGCCCATTTCTATTCCTCTACTAGGAAAAACTCTGCACAGTGTCTCAAATGCTTGTCACTGTGGTCTTGATCAGAAGAATCCACTTTAGCTTTCCAAAGTTTTTCTGCCTAAGAAGCTTTGTTGTGTTTTAAATCCTTTGAAATGAGCTGTATGACAGTACATGAAATATGACATCCAGGGAAACCTAGAGAAAACTTAGAGGTTTTGATTTTAGCTGTCTCACTCTGGAGAAATGAGAGAAACAGAAAGGCTGCTGGAAGCCTTTGCTTTCGAGATCTTTTGTCTCCATTCTTTTGTTCCCATAAAGTTTCTGACGCAGTCATATTACCCCTTACTTGGGGAAAAGGAGGTGATGATCTGCTTTAAGAGATTATCATATAGCAATATGATTTAATAACTAATATTTTTATAATTGTTCTTTTTGTAAGTGCTATAAATGTAAGTAACCTGTGCTCAAGTAGTCTTTCTCTCTAGAGCTTCAGTCTTGAGCCACAGTGTTAAGGACTCTTAAAGGATGTGAAAAAGTTGCTTATAGGAAAAGGGTCTTTCAATATTGTGAGTTCTCCAAGTCTGGTGTATTTCATATAAATTTCTAGTTGTCTCATCATTTAACTAAAGTAGAAATCAAGCTCTTTTCAGATCTGGTTTCACATTTGACTTTTGTTGGTGAATACTATCAAATTCCAGTGTTGGAGAATGAAAACTACATCAGCAGATGTATATGTATTATTTCTGATATAAAAAAAAAATTTTTTGTTCTTTCTGAAGGTTATCAGTGGTCACCTGGGCTGGGTGAGATGTATTGCAGTAGAACCAGGAAATCAGTGGTTTGTTACTGGCTCTGCTGACAGAACCATAAAGGTAAGAGTCTGTAAGAAATGACTGACAAAGTCTGGGAGGAGGTGGGGTTTTTTATTCTCTTGTTATTTAAAAATGTCTCCAGCCCTTGCAAAGAATTTCTTGATTACTTGATTTCGGAATAATTTCTCGATTGCAGAATAATGAACTGCAGAACATTTTTTATTACCTTGTCATAAAGGATTTGTGAAGTAGTACTACTTCATCTCTTGAGATTTCATTTATTACGTGGTAGTATCTGGAGAGCAAATGTTTGTTACTGTATTTTCAACTTAGAGTGCAGCAGGATCAGTCACATCTGTTATATTTACCAGACTATCACTATATAGCTTTTACCTGTCTACCTCAAAATACCTATTTTGACGCAGATTTGGGACCTTGCTAGTGGCAAATTGAAATTGTCTTTGACGGGACACATCAGTACTGTACGAGGGGTGATAGTAAGTGCAAGAAGTCCTTATCTCTTTTCCTGTGGAGAAGACAAACAAGTGAAATGCTGGGATCTTGAATACAATAAGGTAAGCTGTAGTTTCTTTGATTGAATTAATTGGTGGTGGCTAATATTAAAAATCAAAGCATTTAGAATATTCTTTCAATTATCAGTTCGTGTTATGTGTGTTTTTATTCATCTAGGTTATCAGACATTACCATGGTCATCTAAGTGCTGTCTATGGTTTAGACTTGCATCCAACAATAGATGTACTGGTAACATGTAGCAGAGATTCAACAGCACGAGTAAGTATAGCATTGTTGCAATTTAACATCTTGATATGTATGTTTCAATATCTTCCACTCGTAAATATGAGCACTTACCAAAAGTTAACATCAATCTGGATGAACCACTAAGTTGGTTTGTGTTAGCTTTGTCTGATGTTGAAGCCCAAATACACAAACATGCAATGTCGCTTCAGGATAATGTTTTATTTCTTAATTTAGTAAGTAGTCTACATAGTATATATAGGATTGCTTAGTATTTGAAGATGA
>WEIV01029656.1:60500-71070 GCA_013390005.1 Calyptomena viridis | reverse complement strand
TGATATGGCTAGTTAGAGCAAGACACATTTTTTAAAAGAAAGAAGTAACCTTTGATAGCATCATTCTTTTGAGATGCACACAGTCCTGTAGGCTTTGATCATAATAAGAATATATACGTATTTATAGCATTCAGGAAAATAGAGTTTGTACACATCTGTGATCCATAAACACCTACACAGCAACTTGAATCATGCCCCAAAGAAAAGAATTTCAAAAATACCAGTTGAGGCAAGTTACAGTCAGGATGTGCCAACCTCTGCACCTCCAGGGGATGGAGCGTTCCTGTTCCTCTCACTGGCTGAACATCACTTAAATGATGCAGTGTGACAGAGACATTTGAAGCTTTACCCAGGATTGTATTACTCCTGGGCATTCAACAGTGAGAGGTGGCAGACAGACATAGAGCATGGGTCAAATGCAGTGTGTTCTGGATGTTTCTGTGGAACCTCCAGCCATAGGATATCCCACATGTAACTGGAGCAGGGAATGGCACCTGCTGCATTAGTGTGTGGTGCAAATGGACAGGAGCATATTAGAAACCAGTGCCTTCTGCATAACAGACGTGTACATACAGTATGTTTTCAGACTGAATTTGCACCATACACATCCTAGCTTGGAAAAGTTTAATTAAACATACACTTGTCTATTAAAGAAATGTGCAACTCATGTCAAAAAATGTAGGTGTTTCAGCTGGACAGTCAAACCCTCATTCAGCAAGGCAAAGGCCCTCATGAAAAGGTTGTTTTTCTGTAGCTTAAAAACCTGCTGCTGTTTTCTAGGTGTAAAGCACCAAGACTCACAGAATTCTTTCTTGGCATTTTTGAATGCGCCTACCTCTGCTCTGGATCAATTTGAAGTAAGTGTACAGCTATTCTAACTCTGTTAGTCAGTGGAACTACTGCTGTGTGCAGGTTATATGCTTTTTTTGCTGAGAGTTTGCTGCTGTATTTTAATTGTATTTCCCGATTTATATTAGTGTATAATAATATGTGAGAACTGTTTGTCATTTACAGTGCTGGCTGCCTTCTCTTGAATGCTAGTAATCACTGTGAATTTTCTCAAATCTTGAATGCAGAAATTTGCCTGATTTTTTACTGAACATGAAAACCATAGTTGTTCAAATAGCTTTTCTTTGTATTCAGAAAAATGCTAAGTAATGCAGATAGTGGTTTGGTAAAAATGAGAGAAAATACATAAATAATCCTTGATTGTTTCCCATGAAGTCATTGATACTGTTTATTAGGTTGTTTTCATCATCTGTTCATTTTACACAGATCTGTAAAATCCAGATAATTGCTGTTCATCTCGTCCCCACAGATCCTCTATACTTAAAAAAAGGAATCTGTTTTATACCTTGGTCAGTTTTAGACAAAAGACCAGTTTAGGTAGAAAGCCTGGAAGAAAAAAATTGAAACAATATTGTACAGTTATTATCTTCTTTTTTAATCAACAGTAAGCAATGCATGATTTTTCTTTTAAAAGAACAGCTGGGGTGAAATATTGGCCAGACTGAATTCAGAGGGGACAAGGCACCACCTTTATAGTTACACATTGATCTAGAGTTTGCCCATTTTTTCCTGATGTGTGTACAAAGTGATTGCATTTAGCTAGGAAAGAGCATAAGCCCCTGATGTTACTAATGTCCCCAAATTTACTTCATTTTCATTATGCAATCATTAATTCATTGTTCTTTCTTGAAGTCCTCACAATTAACACCATTTTAAAATTTTTCTTTATGATCCTTTATGTTATAAGTTAATTTCAGTATAAGAATCCTGTTGGAGTATAGGAATATAATTTTGTTGAGTGAATACTGGAAAAACACAAAGAATTTTATGAATAGTTTGTTGATTAATTGTCTGTGAAAGGCAATTAATAAAAACTATTACTACATTTATTTGAGGTAACTATTACTGCCACTACTTATTTACAGTTCTTTATTTTTGCAATTTCATTTATATTGCACAGTTTTCTTCATCCATCTCTTTCTCTCTCTCTTTTTTTTACTGCTGTTTTCATTAAAATAGGATTCCTTTTCCTCCTCTTCATCCTCATTGATTGATTTTATGGATGACGTAAGTCTGACTTTCAACCCAGTAAATCCCTCAATAACAGAGCAGTTGACTGATTTGGAATATGCAGATATTAATGCAGTCAAAAAAATCTGCAGGTGCAGTGGAGACCATTGTATTTCTGTAATAGCACACTTAACACCTATTTATATAGATAGGTGTTCCATTTTAAAGTAAATGTTCTTCTTTAGATGCAGGTGAAGAATTCTTAATTACAAACAGTTTTTCTGATGGGGAAAAGCTGCCTTTAGGCCTTATCTATTGATATGACCGGTGGAAAACGGTCCCCAAATCATCAGCACTTTTATTTTATTCTATTCTGTTGCTTCATATTATTCCATTAGTTGTTTCCAAAAGTTTTCTAATTGCTTCCGTTAAAATGTTTTTCTTGCATACAGTGAATTTCTGTTTGCTCAAATAAAATATGGTCTCTTTTTTAGCCTGTATTGTGAGAAGTAATTTTCATTATAATTGAAGTGAACTTACTAGTTTTTATAGGCATTTGAGGCACAGGTTTTCTGTCAGGAGAGTAAACATTTCCACTAGTTTATTGCACACTAAGGGAATTGAGTTAAAAGCTGAAAATTGACTGCATTATATTTCTCCCAAACTGAATTAGTAGGCTTATAAAAGTAATTAACAATAAACTTTTTGAAATCAAAATATGTACTGTGCATCCATGGTAGACACCCACCCATTACAGCTCTGTAGGTATATTGTGTGTGTGTACGTCTGTCTGTGCTCGTATATTTGTTTATACACACATGTTTATACATATGTATTTAATGTAGTGTAATCCTATTTGCATTAAAATGTGACATAATTAATTTTATTTGAGTAATGTCTGCTGTGAAGGGTGTAGCAAAGAGGATATAGTGTGTGGGCCTGTGCTACTCCTTTCATTTCCTTTCACATACTGTGAGAGAACGCTTTTCTTCTGAGTGCTTTTTCTCTGTAAATCAGAAATATAACCTAGACAAAATGTGAAGGGAAATCTGTGGTGTCATAGAAGAAGACATTTGCCAGGATTTTTGTATAGCATTTTATAGCATTGATATTTTTTGTATAGCATACGGAATTTTGGCTTGCTGATATTGTTGGAATTTTCCTACACACAGAAAAATGAGAGTAGAGTTTTCTGTCATGTGAATCCACAATAAATGAATAATATTTATATCCTTTATCTGGATTAAAGAAGTGTTCTATGTTATCTGAGTATTAGGAACACTTAGTTTGTATCGGCAGGTTCTTTCATAGAAAGTTACTTTTAAAAATACCTAAAACTATGTCCTAAAACCTGTTAAAAGAGAAATAAAGTACATGTGTGACAGCGTAGCTGATAATGTTTTAGTTTTCAAGGGGAAGCTTAGGACAAGAATATTTTCCTGGTTGGTATCCTGTTGGTTTTGAAGGACTTCAACACTTTATTCTGTATTTATTGTTGGTTGGGGTTTTTTTAAAGAAGGCAGCATTTTTTTTTCCACAAGCATTTTGACGAAATTATGTTTTTTTCTCTGTGCAAGTGAGTAATTTTCAGCTGTTGTCGTCCATCCTTTAAGAACAATTCTTGATTGGTCCACCCAGATCAAATCTTAGTAGATCTCCATCTTTCAGTCTTGGGTAAAATTTTAGTTATTAATGTCTATACTGTTGTGTGGAAATGGTTTGCTACATATGGAGTCAAACTTGCCCTGTTACATCTTCAATTTGAGTCCAACAGGAGGTTTTTTTCTCAGTTGCATTGGGCAAAATTACATCTCTGGACTGACCAGGAGCTAGTATCTCTAATACCAAGGCAGATTTTTTTAATCTGTCAAAATTCCAGAATAAGAGAGTTGACTGTTCGAAGATGGGGAGAATACCTTGCAGAAAAATACAAGACATTCTGTCTTTGTTAGAAAGAGAAAAAAAAGTGATGTCCATTTAGTAGATGAAAAGTGGTATCATTCAGTTCTGCATCTTTAATTTATTGAACAATTACTTGATTGATTCATAGAGAGATTCATAATATACAGCCCCTGGATTGTGAAAAAGAATGGTTATGCGTGATTTAGTTCATTGAATTGATTATTTTAGGGTACTAGAAATCCTTGCTCACTGAATGTGACCTCCATTCCCTTTCCAGTGGCTCTTTTTGATAGGAGTTGCCTTGAAGGGCAGTGCTTCTAGCAGCATCTCCAGAAGAGTGTCTGTGCTCAGTCAAACCTGGGAAGTGCCTGTGTTCTTTATATTAAGACCAAGGAAGAATTAGAAGTGCTCAGGTCAAACTCATGCAGTGCTGCAATATTGCATGGGTTTCAGGAAAGCCTCTCTTGGAATCAGGAACCCAAAGTAAATATTAATCACGGCCCATGTTGTTTTTTCAGACTTGGTGCTTTATTAGGAAAGGACAAAGAGCGTGTAAAGTGCAATTGCAGTTACAAGGCACCCTTTGCAAGATCTCTGAAGTCTAGCATGTAGATGTGTACACAGTACTGGGTTTACTAGGGTGGGTATGTCTTGTGTGTCTGCCATCCTAATAACACAACTATTTGTAGCATTCTCTGAATGACTGGAATTAATTCTAATTTTTTGAATTAGGAAAACAGTAGTTTTTCAAGTTCTACTGGAGAGAGATAAAAATAGATATCCTGCTGACTCTAGCCTGCAGATGCTGAGCAAGAGGTGGTAGCTCACTGTTCAAATAAGTAGCAGTCCCAGTTGGTTCCAGCTGTCCTGCCTTAAAAAGATCCTTGGTCAGCTTGGCAGAACTGGTGCCTAAATCCTCATCATTGTGAAAGTCCACGTGTTCGGAAACGACCCTTGCGTGGGGGGGTAGCAGGGGAGTAGGAATGGGTTTTGCAGCCCCTGGTTTCTGATTTTGATGGGGAGGGAAGGCACCCCCAGTGACTCTAATCTCTAGATCTTTGCTGCTGTCTCTCCTGTGTGTTGCAGGCTGTCTCTCAGTAATGTCATGGAGGTGTTAAGTCTCCTGTGTTCACTACAAGTGTCTGATAATGGAAGTGTTGGGTTTTGTTTCTTTGCCAGATGGATATTTGTGTATCTCACTAGCTACTAGAAGCAATCAGCTTCTTTTATCTAAGGATGAATTTGTGATTATTTAATAGCAATAACATGGAATCCTACTTGCCCATGACAAAATTATTTTTCCCAAATGCTCAAAACAACTATTTTTTTTTCATCTTACTAACGCATTGCAAATTAAAGATACATTTCTTGAGTCTTCCTGCAATCTGTCCACGCATACAGTCCTCATGGGCTTCGGCAAGAGAAAACAAATCTGAACTTTGTAAATAGCGACAGAATAAGTGATGTTTTGAATTCTTACTATTGAACAGAATAAGCCACAGTAATGTGTGGTGTGAGCCTTGACTTTACCTGCATGTTTATTATTAAGTTGAGAGTAAATCTGGTTCATAATGGTACTTTAAATTGAACATATTTTTTATGTCTGCAATAGATTACTTCGTTCATCTTATTCAAAGCACAGGGGTACAATTAGTAGTGCAATGTAGTTTGCAGTGTCCCTGTTGTTGTCCAATGTAAAGCTACAGACTTGAAATAGGAATTCCTTTTTTCTTCCCTCCTGTTGCCCCAGAATATCTTGGGTTTTAAATATTTGTAAAAATAAACATACTTGTGTGTGTCTAAACACTACCTTTGGAGATACAGAGTGAGGAATTCTGAGGTGATGTATGTGTCACTGTTTGGTTTTGTAACATATTCTCCTTTCTTTGTTAAAGCGCTCTCCTTCCTGTATTCCAGCTAACAAAGGCAGACGTGTAAGAGGCTGTCTTACTCTATGTGGCCCTTTATTTTTTGCCTGTTGTGTCCATGCCTATGTTTAATGTATGGATTGTGTATTTACCTCACTGCATGTCTTGTGCTGCTGCTGCTGTTTGCTGCTGCTGCTGCTGTGCTTTTTGTTGTTTTACAGCTGTGGGCTAAAAGCTTTTGGAGTATTTCTTTTGGTAATCCTGTGAGCAGAATACCATAGTAAATGGAGAAGATGCTTTGGGTACTTTGCCATTTCAGTTAATCCTATGAACAGAATATCACAGTAAATGGAGATGCTTTGGGTGCTTTCTCATTTCAATGTGAAAGTTCTGTGTGGAAGCTGATCAGGTAGATGCAGGTTGGGAAGATGAGCAAACATCAAATGAAAGCCTGTTTATTTCCTTGCCCTTAGCAGAAGGCACGTGTTAAGTTATGGGAGTTGCCTATGGAAGGTCAAAGTTTGGCATTTGGGAGGCACATCACAGCGAATTGTAGAAAATATCACAGTGCAAAGATAAATGTGAAGTGGGGAGTTGAGTAAATGAAGCATTGAGGAGGGTAAGAAAAATTCATTGAGGGAAAACAGAGATGGATGTGTTGTAGTTGGTTAATCTGAAAAAGTGTTTGGTGTTTCAGAAATCAAGGTGGAGTTTTTAAGCATGTGTTTACATGTGTTATCAAAGCTTTGTCAGACTGAATTCATACGAGGTATGCTGTGTCCATTTTAAACTCCTACTGCCACTATTTGTTTCTGTTACACACATATGATGGTTGGAATAAGTAAGCATACAAAGTATTTATATAAAATATTCAATAAATAAGCAATAATGCCCAACAGCTCTAATAATATCCTTACCCATGCAGTTCAAAGCACACTGCTAAGTGTCTTAGGCAAGCTTACAGTAACTGCTTGTTTTCGTTGGTGGTGCCTCCAGTTTAGAAGTTCTCTCTCCTCGAGATGTGTCTGTACTCTGATCAGCTTTGGTTCAGACCTTCACTTGTGACACATCTAAACAATTATGCAGTCCTGTGGAAGACAGCAAGGCAATTACAATTCGGTGGGAAATACTGAAATCTGCTTTTGATAATCCAGTGGATTAGTTTAAAACCAGTTTGAATGTTGACCATAGTTGAATCATGTTGCTTTTGTAGTCAGTTCTTCTCATTAAAGCAAGGAACCTGAGATCACTGCAGCAATACAGATCAAGGCCCTGTTTCTGCAGTAAAGGTGGTGGTTAAATTCCCTTCAAATTCTGTGATGGTAGATCAGGTTCTGTGTGTTTTGTGGGCTTTTTATGTTCGTAAGTAAAGTAAAAATACATTTGTTACTGTTTCAGCAGTCGTCTTGGACCACAAAGGCTTTGTAGCACGTTCCAGAAAAGTTCCGTCATTCATATCATGCTTGTACTGAATTTTTTTCACAGACACCATGAAAATTCTTTGGTATGCAGATGCTACTTTGAAAGGGAAGGCTTGAAGTATCTGGAAACATTTATGAAATGATAGATTAGGTCTCTGAATTTGACTTGCAGAAGAAAAGGAATGTCTGTTTCTTGCTATGAAAAAATTTGCCTGTAGTTACTCATTGCGCTTATTATTTAGTTACATTTTTAAGGAGAAGGTGGAATTGTTGAAGCTTAGACATTCTTTGAGTGGACTCCAATTCATCACATGTTTAGACTGGATTAAAAAAAGTTTAATTGAAACATGTTATGTGTTTGAGGACTTACTACTTAAGGCATCAGTATTTCTAATACTGGGTAAAGCTTTCAATTATTATTTGCTTCTGATCAATCTGAGCACAAAATGTTTGCTTTACTGCTAATTTTTGCCTAAATGCTTGAAACACATGATCTATGCGTAGTAAACAGGTGTGTCCCAGTGTGAGAATTCCCCATTTTCATTTCAGAAGCACTTGCAGGCATGTTAATATGCCTAAGTTGATTGAACTGATGGACGTTCTCCACCTGATAATATTTCTTTTGAAGGCTATGGTAAAATTAGAAGACATCAAACCTAACTCACTGCTACTAAAAAAACTAAAAAGAAATACTAGTAACTGCACCTGTTCGCTACCGTGATTGAGTTTCTGGAGAACAGGACTGTGTATGCATGTATAAGATTGGCTTGGCAATGTACTGATTCCCAAAAAAGTAGTCAAGTTTGTGGAATTCCTAGTATTGTCAGTGGCAAATGAGATCAGAAACACTGGAATGTTCAAATGCTTTCTGTAAACATTGCTGCATATTTTAGTTTGTCTGCAAGCTGGCCAAATCCTTAGCAATGGAGAAGTGATGATTAGCATTGCTCCAGAAAACCCAGGCATGCCACAGAGCCTTCTGGAGGCCTCCAGCTTTTAGTTTTATTATTAGTGGAGAACAGCATTTTTGCCCTTTTTTTAAAATATAATTTTACATAGAAAACTTTGTGGAGATGTCTTGTTTGCAAGGGAGAATCCTGCCTTCTCTGATTCTTTCAGTTGCACTAACAGAAGATGACCCTTGTTCAGTGTAGCTCTGTTTGGCTTTGTTTCATTGTATAGAACAAGGACTAGGAAAATATTTCCCTGGAGAAACTGTATTCCTGGTAAGGATGTTTTTGTAGTTCAAATGGGGTACAAAACCCCCTCAACTCTCTAGGAATATAATTAACACTACCCTCGGGAAATACGTTGTTTGCTCTGCTTTTTCTCTTTGTTTTCTCCTGAATATGTTTACAGTAATTTACATGGACTGTATGGGGATTTGTTAGAAATTAATTCCCACCATCAGTGGACAAAACCCAGTAGTATTTAGAAAATATTCACCATGCTGAATTACAAGTGACTTCAAGTGTTTTTAAGGCCCTGAACTAGCAGCTCTTATGCATGTGCTCACCTCTCAGCAGAAGCCTTGGTGTGTTTATATTCAATAACTTTCATTGCATTTTTGTGTTTTTAATTAGGAAATTGCTTAAAACTGAATTTTTATCCTCTCAGTTCTCTCTTAGGATTTCTACTGCTCCCATATCTTATTTTGGTAAGAGTTGAGAATTCTTTTTTAATGATGTCTTTGATTTATTTCTTTGGTTGTTGTTTTTTCTCTTAAATTGTTCTCCTAGATTGATTCAGTTGAGAATTTTACATTGTCTAATACTCCATCACGGGATGAAGATAGCAAGTCTCACCTTCATTCAAGATCAAGGTCTCCTTCTACAGCCAGTGAGATTGAACCAATCGAGGTACTTCAGTATTGAAAAATCTTTGTCTTTTTGTAACTAATTGTTTCACTTGTACAAAAATTACTATTGCAAATCCTTTTGTGTAGGATGAAGCTCACTCTTCTGCAGCAAGACTGTTTAGGACCCTATAATAGCCTTCTGCTCTAGTGGTGAACTGTGTTTTGGGGAGTGTTGCATTTCCTTTCACATGCCATTAATTGAATAGGGATGGGAAATATGTTGAATCAATTATTAATTACAGTCTCTCTTTATAACGTATTATCAGTCATGCGTATTTTACATTAGAAAATACCCAATCATATCTTTAAGATAATACAAAGTTGGTTTTGACATTTAGGAGACAAATCTTGCACATCATTTTGCTGAGAAATAAGATTTGGTTTTCTGAGTCCTTTCCTGTATGAATTTGGTTTTCATGGCTTGTATCCTTGGGGATGGGATGGGTGGGACAGTGTAGTCTTTTTCCTTCATTCAAGCTGTGTGTANACAATAAAACTGGTGTCACTGCAGGCCAGTCTTGGATTAGCACATCTCTGTGATAAATAGATGCTTATTTTTGAGAAAAGACAAAGAGTAAACCTAAAAATTAAACCATAGATTTTTATTTTGATGAGCAATGTAGAGTAAGCACTACAGCGAGCACTGCAACACTGGGCTGGGAGAAGGGTTTCCAGTTTTTCTGTCTTCTGGATTTTTACTTGCATAAGTATTGATTTTACTTCAGTTGTTGAAATCATGTTGCTGTTGGCCCAGTAAGCACTTAGTGTATGCCAATTCCCAGTGAATTACATATCTCAGTGGATTATATATATTCGAGCAAATGTAGAATAAGATACAAGATACTAAAGGAAAAACTTTGGCATAAAAGTTTTGGAAGTGCCTTAGAAATCTTCTGTAAATTTTTAAAAAATGTCAGTTTTTCTGCAACTGATCAGTGAAGCACGTAAGCCTTTCTAATAGATCTGTTTCTCTGCTTTGATAAATTGCAAAGTAGCAAAAGATTCGTTTGTGTAAGGGAAAGCTAAAAAGTTTGAGCAGAAAGTGTTCTGTTGGCAGCATTTTAGTAGATCCATTTAAAAAAATACTGTAAGTGCACTTGAACCTGTGAAATAGATTTTACTGTACACATAATTTAATTTTTGCAAGCACTCTGCTCAGTTAGTAATGATGCTTTATAATTTTTCATGTCCCCTAAAGAACTTCTTTACTTTTGGATTGCATCAGTTTTTAAAAGTATTTAAGTATTGTTTTCCTGCAAGTTTCAATACGAGACATCCATCTGCAGACAGAAAGCTTCCATTGTAACAGTAAAGTTGTCATTAAATATGGATAAGTTTGAGCCCTGAGCTGTGATAACTTACATTGTGAAAAACAGGAAAGTGAGTAAAATTTTAACATACTCATCAGTCTGCAAAATTCCAGGTTTCTGTGTTTTTATGGTTTTTGCATTCACCTAGTGCAAAAGTAGTTCACCTTCTCCACCAGTAGTTACTACTTTGGG
>WEIV01029656.1:0-59662 GCA_013390005.1 Calyptomena viridis | reverse complement strand
TTGTATCCTTGGGGATGGGATGGGTGGGACAGTGTAGTCTTTTTCCTTCATTCAAGCTGTGTGTACCTGATGTCTTATTGATCCTTTGGGGACTATATTCAGGTTACAGATCATCCTCCCCGCTCAATTCACACACCGACCATGAGAACAGCATATATTGGATCGGGACTCTCTGCACCAAAGGTATTTTACACTTTTTATATAGTAAGGGGGGGATGTCACTCCTGGGCCACAGCTTCAGGAGAACTGTTTATCACACTAATCTTACCAGAACTGCCTAGAAGGATTGTTGATATGCCAGCTGGTTGTTTTCTAAAATATAACCCCCCCTCATTCTTACGTTATAAGGTGTGACAAGTTGCACTAGGAATTCCACTGTAACAGTACACAGGAATTTGATTATAGGAAAAACAGTAGTTCGGACATTCGAAAGAGGTAAATGAGCCAGAAAATGAAGAAAGGAAAAGAGATATCCTAGGAAGAGAGGGTTTTCTGACAAACCTGCCTCTATCCTCTGCATACAATAAAACTGGTGTCACTGCAGGCCAGTCTTGGATTAGCACATCTCTGTGATAAATAGATGCTTATTTTTGAGAAAAGACAAAGAGTAAACCTAAAAATTAAACCATAGATTTTTATTTTGATGAGCAATGTAGAGTAAGCACTACAGCGAGCACTGCAACACTGGGCTGGGAGAAGGGTTTCCAGTTTTTCTGTCTTCTGGATTTTTACTTGCATAAGTATTGATTTTACTTCAGTTGTTGAAATCATGTTGCTGTTGGCCCAGTAAGCACTTAGTGTATGCCAATTCCCAGTGAATTACATATCTCAGTGGATTATATATATTCGAGCAAATGTAGAATAAGATACAAGATACTAAAGGAAAAACTTTGGCATAAAAGTTTTGGAAGTGCCTTAGAAATCTTCTGTAAATTTTTAAAAAATGTCAGTTTTTCTGCAACTGATCAGTGAAGCACGTAAGCCTTTCTAATAGATCTGTTTCTCTGCTTTGATAAATTGCAAAGTAGCAAAAGATTCGTTTGTGTAAGGGAAAGCTAAAAAGTTTGAGCAGAAAGTGTTCTGTTGGCAGCATTTTAGTAGATCCATTTAAAAAAATACTGTAAGTGCACTTGAACCTGTGAAATAGATTTTACTGTACACATAATTTAATTTTTGCAAGCACTCTGCTCAGTTAGTAATGATGCTTTATAATTTTTCATGTCCCCTGAAGAACTTTTTTACTTTTGGATTGCATCAGTTTTTAAAAGTATTTAAGTATTGTTTTCCTGCAAGTTTCAATACGAGACATCCATCTGCAGACAGAAAGCTTCCATTGTAACAGTAAAGTTGTCATTAAATATGGATAAGTTTGAGCCCTGAGCTGTGATAACTTACATTGTGAAAAACAGGAAAGTGAGTAAAATTTTAACATACTCATCAGTCTGCAAAATTCCAGGTTTCTGTGTTTTTATGGTTTTTGCATTCACCTAGTGCAAAAGTAGTTCACCTTCTCCACCAGTAGTTACTACTTTGGGTGTTTTTGTAGAAAAGCAAAGCAGCTTCCTGGATTTTATGAGACCTTTTATGAATCATACTGTCACATTATGTAGTCATTTAGCCTTTATATAGTAGCAGCAGCATGGCCATCCTTGAGGAGAGAGAGAGAATTAAACTACTTACTCATGTAGCCTGTGTTCCCAAGGAATAGCAGGAAGATAAGCCCTTTCAAAATCAGCTTCATCTATCAACTTCAGCTCTCGTTTTAAATTGGATGTTCTGAAATTGCCTCTGCCAGACACCATAAAACTGAACTTTGTCATGCTTTCTGGCATAAAATTTAGGATTTTTAAGAAGTCTGTTCTTTTTCTTTGAACCAAGGCAACACTCCTTACAGAGGGGCACTGAATTTGCATATTAGAAAATACTATTGTGGCCTTTGCTGGCAGCCAGGTGCCCACCAAGCACTTACATACCTACACACATCCAGTTTCTAAAATGTAATGGAATCATTTTGGCAGCTTTCCTATCTGCAACGGAAGCAAGCTCATATTCTGAGACAAGGTATATTTTCCATGGTTTTGTTTACAGAGGATGCTTTAAATTATCAACAGCAAGCACTGATAAGGAATTTTTTTCAGCCCATGTGTTAGGAGCTCAGATCTCATTTCAGCAAACACAAATAAGCTGCCTTTGTAAAGGAACCTATGCACTCTTCTGTCTGTGGAAAAATAACTGTTCTTCAGAGGTATTACAGGTGTTAACATCCTTGTCTGCTTGTTTCACAGCCTAAAGCCCACCAGTTTGTTGTGAAGTCGTTCAATACACCAACAAAATGCAATCAGTGCACTTCTCTCATGGTTGGTTTAATACGACAGGGCTGCACTTGTGAAGGTAAGCACTTGTGAAAGCACAAGTTATGAACTGAAGTTCTTACAGATGCAAATGGCACGGTTAATGTTGCAGTGTGGTCATGGAGGAGTCTTCTGTTTATATTTTAAATAACAGAATATAATCTTATGCTTCAGTCTTTCAACAGTAGAAGCCAAACACTCTGAGTATCTTACATAACAGATTACTTAGTTATCTGGGGAAACACCTACTCCAGTTGATGGTAGAAGAGCTTAGTTCAGGTTGCTTAAAATAGCAGTCAGAGGCCACAGTCAATGGTCAAGTATGCTGACAGCAGCTTTGCTTTCTGTTGCAGGGCAAAATTTAAGACATCTAGTGTGATTTATTCTAGAAAGAATCAAAATTAGTACTGAATGGCAATTATTCTGTTTTTATGTACACAGAATAATGCTCATTATTTAGAGGATGCTTCAGCTTTTAGTTTATTAGTAGAGTTGGGCCTAGAGGAAATCACAGAGATTATTTTAGGCTCCTTCTTACTTGGATGAAACCAGACCGTGTATCCATAAACTATCTGAAAATGAGGAAAAGTATTTAGAGCAGATAAAAGCATGAACTGATGCTGTGTGCAGTCTTGATGTAGTAAAGTTCAGAGAGACTATTAAGATGTTGGTCAAAAAAAGAGGGAGGATTCCTGTATAAATGTCGTCATCTTTATCCTAACTTTTGCATTGTATGAGAAATAACCATCAAATCTTTTTGTTTCTTCTGCCCCTCACAAGTATGTGGATTCTCTTGCCATGTGACCTGTGCAGACAAGGCTCCTGCAGTATGTCCCATCCCTCCCGAACAGACTAAGGGACCTTTGGGAATTGATCCCCAGAAGGGCATAGGAACAGCTTATGAAGGACATGTCCGAGTAAGTGTCAAGAAGCTGCATTTGGAGCACTCAGGTTAAATCAAGTGTTTTCCAGAACTGGAATTAATTGGTGCATTGTGAGGGATGGATTCAATTATACCTTAAGGTAGCAGTTTGGAAACTAAGTTTTCACAAAGAAATTCTTAGCGTGTTCAACAGTAATTCTCTCAGACAGTAATTCTCTGACAGAGTAAATCTCTGTCAGCCATTGCGCTTTGAGTTGGTCTTGAATTGTCCCATCTCTAGAGATCAGATCATCTTCCAGGGCCTGTGAGTTTTTGAATCTTTAAGTTTCTTACTTTCTAGGATATTGGTGTTGATACTTGGACATAAATCTTAAAAGAACTACTTGACATAGTTTTGGCCATATTCCTGTCGACCAACTAAGAGATGAGTTTGTCTCTGTATTTGTTAATACAACTTTGAATGAACTGGTGAAAGAAGAAGGAACCTGTGATGATGATAATTTTTAAAATAATATGTGTGTGTGGCTTTGTTTGATGCTTATGTTGCTTAATGTTATCATTGAATATAAGCTAAGCTTTTCAGCCCAGATGAGCACATTGACTTTTGTGCTTTTTGATTTTTTGATTGCATTCAAACTTACAGAAAGTTGATCGGACTTTATTTTTCTGAAGGTACCAAAACCAGCTGGAGTAAAGAAAGGTTGGCAGAGAGCACTGGCAGTGATCTGTGATTTTAAACTCTTCCTATATGATGTAGCAGAAGGAAAGGCATCCCAGCCCAGCGTGGTAGTGAGCCAGGTCATAGACATGAGGTAAGCTGAGTGGTGTTGAGTGGGAGCTTTGCAGAGGCACTGAGAGGTTTCATTCTGTTTTTCCTTTTTGTGAAATCAGTAAGCAAGCTCCAGAGCTTTTATGAAACCCTGTAATCCATGTTGAGAGCCTCTCATTTTCTGGTGGGGGTGTGGAATTTAAAAAAGCAGTTAACATTTATTTGTAGTTGGCCTGAACAACACTTTCGTGTTCATATGTGGGTGTTTAAACCTACATTACTACATCACGTGTAAGGAGCATCTCTTCAGCTATGTAGAAGATCTGGAATGAATAAATGAGGAAAAATGACATTATTTTGAGGTTGAATAGAGTTTTGAAAGACAGATAAAACTTTGTTACAGGATAAAACTATTACAATTTTTGGTTCAGAAGGGCTAAATAGTTTGTTCACATTGCCTTCATTATTACTGAAATAATACCAACCTCACTGAAGGCTGAGAACATTTAACATAGATCTAAGTAGAGCTCATCTCTGATCTAGATTAGTTTATCCAGGAAGTCTCAAACATCTGTAGGTTAGAGCTTCTAATGAATTTGGATTTTTATGAAAGATTTGGAAGAGGTGTTCTTGGTCCCACTTATTTTTTAAGTTCGACTTTTTTTTAAAGTTTTAGTTTATACAAACAAAAACCAGATATTGAATATCTGAATAGATTCATCTCCATCAGCATATATGAGGAATTAATTACACAACATTGCATTTGTGAATTTTATCTGCAGATACAGAGAAAGGATAATTCTAAAAATTAGACCTCAGTGCTGACTTATGTCCTTCACAAAACAAGGCTATTGGAGTAGTAAAAACCAAACATAGAGATTTTACTCTTTAACTCTTTTGCAATTATGTTTATGGTCTCCATAAGGGATGAAGAGTTCTCAGTGAGTTCTGTCTTGGCCTCAGATGTCATCCATGCAAATCGAAAAGATATCCCCTGTATCTTTAGGGTAAGTATTACATCTTGACCCTGGTAACCCAGATGTACAGGATTTCACAGGGTGATGTATGGTGACATTCACTGACAGCTTGCTAGTATTTTATTTCCTTGGTAAGCTCTGGCTGTGTGGTATCCATGGCAGCAGCAGCAATGTGTAGGGATTTGTACATATATTATTTTTTGTGATAAAAATAGCATTGGTACATTTAGATAAGCTCTCATCTCCACTGTATGTGGATTTTATTTTTTCGTCTTAGCAATAAGATTTATTTCTCTCTGCCTCTTCTTAGTCATTTGAAATTCTTCTGTTCATCATGACCTTCTAGATTTTCATTTCCTGAAGCTGCCCTCTGCTTCTCAGTTTAACTGGTTATGTTATTCCTGAAGCCTTTATCTTAAGTATTTTTTTATATTGACTATTATTATCTGAAAACTCCCATTTATCAGATGGTCAGTATAGAAATCTATTGTAAAATGCTCGTCAAAACTTAGGTTTAGTATCTGGTATCAGGATTTTGCCGTCATTGTTTTTTTCTAATATTTTTACTATATATTCTATTGAAGCTTTGACTTCAATGAAATATCCTTAGTGTCTTATTAATTCCCCTATCATTTCTTTATTGTACTGTTGCATTTCATTCCTCTTTTTTTCAGTGTTCAGACTGTTCTTCACTCTGTACTGGGAGGAGATGAACCTACAAAAGGGGCTTTCACTTTCATCTATAGTAGCTGTATCAAATATGTGAAAAGGATCACAGATCGTTCTTTCATAAAGGCCATTCTTATTGCATTGAATTATTAATAGAATTCATTGCTCTTCAGAAATACAGAATGCTCTATAACAAATGCTTTTTATTATAAAATTGCAGTGAGAACCAATTGACTACCTTATTTAGAGCAGACATTTGTGATTTATGGCATAAATACAAATGAATTTAGAATAAAGCCAACATTTTCTCTGTTCTTTGAGTTACTCACATCTATAAGTTTTTCCTGGATTAAGATTAAGAGTGTTTTCTATTAACTAAAGGTAAATTTTTGCTTTCTTAGTTCAAACAGCTAATTAAAAGGGCATTTACAGGCATCTGATAACCTTGTAAAAATAGTCATGAGGAAATTTATGACCCCTTTTGACTTACAATATGTATTTTGATTTTTTACAGGTTACAGCCTCCCAGCTCTCTGCATCCAGTAACAAGTGTTCAATCCTGATTCTAGCAGACAGTGAGAATGAAAAAAGCAAGTGGGTAGGCGTGCTGAATGAATTGCATAGGATCTTGAAGAAGAACAAACTCAAAGACCGCTCAGTCTATGTTCCCAAAGAAGCTTATGACAGCACCTTACCCCTCATCAAAACAACACAGTCAGCAGCAATCATAGGTATGAAATGAATAAGATGAAAGCTCTAAGAAAAATGGGTAAGCTAAAAGCATGCTTTTTCAGGAAAAAAAATTGGTTGAATGGTGTTATCTATTGGATGGAGAGTCATGTGTAGTTTATCCCATATGGAAATGTGTATGGGCTTAGGGGAAAAGTGCAATTCACTACCCAATACTTTTGTGGGGTCTTTTAAGAGTATTCCCTCTATTCCCTCATGTTCATATTTATGAATAATTTTGACTGAGAATTGGACATTTTTCTCTTGTTATTCTGATAACATAATTCCTTAACTGGGCAACAGTAGCACTATAGAATAGATGCAAATCACTGACTTTACAAAATCTTCTGGTGGGACCACAGACAAAATGTAAGATCAGAGACTGAATTTAGTAATTTTAAATACTACTGCATAAAATATGTTGAACACTGATTATTTAAATTATTTAAATATAATACTATCATTATTTCAAAGCTGGTAGTACACTTAAGTGCTCTGAGTGGTTTGTTAAAACTTGTTTCTTGCTGTTACTTTTGCCAAAGAAATGGAAAAAGATTTATTTTTTTCAGAAATTTGAAAGAGTGGGAAGTTACCAATGTTTTTTGTTACATGAATGTATTCGGTTTGACTTTATATACATTCATTTGATGATATTAAAAAAGCTGTATGTTAATGACAATTATCACTATTGTTGAAGTGATTCCTAAAGTACTTCCAATGAAAAATAACCTTTTTCTTTCTTAATGTCATAGACCATGAAAGAATTGCTCTGGGGAATGAAGAAGGGTTATTCGTTGTGCATGTCACCAAAGATGGTAAGAGACTTGGAACTGGTAATAATACTGAATAATCAGAAAGTCACTTTTTAACCTTTTTTCTTATTCAATATCCTCTGGTTTAACTTTTCTTGATTTATTACATTATCAGCTGGACAGCTCCATGAGAGACCAGAAGGTGTTTTGTTGTGCTTTCTGGTTTGGGTATCCTTTCCAGTAAGAACGATCCAGCATCTGGAATGCAGTTGAAGGTTTTTTCCCTGGTTTGAAGCAGACTCGGTACTGAATTCAGATCAAGTTTTTCAGAACTTTATCCAGTCAGGTCCTGAAAATCCCCAAGGACGGAAGTTCCATGATCTCTCTGGGCTGTCTTTTGCAAATTATTCTCACAGTGAAACATTTCCTTTGTATGTCCAGTTCAATTTGTGATTATTGTCTCCTCTTCTCCTGCTGTGCACCTCAGTAAGAGCATAATCCTTTCTGGAACCTTCTCCTTGTTTCTGGAAATGAAAATTTATGTTCAGTATTTTAAGAACTAATAATGGATGTCCAAGCTAATTCAACAAACAACACATTTAATTGTTGCGTGTTTCAGCTCTTTGAGGGTTTTCCTTTATTCAGTAGTTTTGTGGCTATAAACTGTTAATGAAACGAATACTGAGATAATAATACAGTGGTCATTATTGCATCAGATCTACTCCTTCTGTTTCTGATGAGGAAAAGCCAAAGGTCTATCCGGAATCGCCACATCTAGTATTATTAAAGTACAGCTTTTGATTCCATACTTTTATTATTGCAGGGAAGCAGTAAAGGGAATTTCTTGCATTTCTTTTGTAGGTTTATCTTTACAAATATATATATTATAATTGATTCACACTTCAACATTATTTACTTGGATTTGTGGGGGTTTTCTTTTTTTTTTTCCAGAGATTATCCGTGTTGGTGACAATAAGAAGGTTCATCAGATTGAGCTTATCCCAAGTGAACAGCTCATTGCAGTAATCTCAGGACGGAACCGTCACGTGCGGCTTTTCCCTATGGCTGCCCTGGATGGAAGGGAGACTGAGTTTTACAAGCTGGCGGAGACAAAAGGCTGTCAGTCAATAGTTTCTGGACACGTGCGCCACGGAGCTCTTACCTGCCTGTGTGTAGCTATGAAAAGGCAGGTCCTCTGTTATGAACTAAATCAGAGTAAGACACGCCACAAAAAGATCAAGGAGATCCAGGTCCAGGGGAACGTCCAGTGGATGTCAATCTTCAGTGACCGTCTTTGTGTGGGCTACCAGTCAGGTTTCTTAAAATATCCCCTTCACGGAGAAGGCAGCCCATACAGTCTGCTCCATCCAGACGACCACACACTATCATTTATCTCACAGCAGCCAACTGATGCCATCTGTGCAGTCGAAATCTCAAATAAAGAATATCTGCTGTGTTTTAGCAGCGTCGGGGTTTACGTTGACTGCCAGGGCCGAAGATCGAGACAACAAGAGTTGATGTGGCCCGCAACTCCATCTTCTTGCTGTAAGTTGCTACATGTGTCAGTCTGTTTGCTGTTGTGCCTTGAAGTGGTCACTGCTTGTGTTAATATCCACAGGAAGTGAAGTTCAAGGCTAATTACCTGAGGGGGAAATGAATGATTTTAGCTTCTCTCAGCATTTTTAATCTAGTCAGAGGGTTTAGTCGTGATCTCATTTATGCTGGTTTTGACAACTCTGTCACTGACCTATACTGCTGGAACACAAAGAGGAATCATGAGTCAGGATTTCTAACTCTGGTGTCCAACTTCTAAACGCATATCCTGGTCTCTAAAGGAGCCAAAAGCTTCAGGTTCTACAGAGGCTGATGGGAACTTTATGTATTCGCTACCACCAATGCTGGACTATTGTTATTTAGTCTTGAAATTTCAGCATTGTGGTTCCAGCTTTGATGTTCAGTGTCATCAGGATCTTGTATTTTGACTTGGTTTTCTTTAATTGTATTTATTCCTACCTACTAGGGGTTTTTTTCTTTTCTTTCTTTATTCTTTCATTCTCTCTCAGCTGCTTTTGTCAACACTGACCTCCTGTCTGCTTTTTAAAAAAATCACTCTGTTTCCCCTCCTCTGTCTCTCTCTCCCCTTCCAAAATACAATGCCTAGCAGGCAGTATAGAAAATAAATTTCATAACTTTGAGGGAAAAATACTGTAATTTTTCAAGATTTCCATTTCCACCAAGAACTGTTAAGGAAGCTGGGACTTTGTGACAGTTTGAAGAAAAAGAAAAACAACCTGCAGTGTCTATCTTCCTTTTAGTGTCTTTCTGAGTGAAGATAAAGATTAGCCAAATTTGCCCCCAGAGTGTTGGTGAATGAGCTCAGTCTTAGACTGATTTTCAGAATAGTCTGCCTTCTTACCTCACACTGGCAGCATTCCAGTCACACTGAAGAGGAGAGGAATGTTTCACCTTGTTTGAGTGATGACTCTTCTGAATGTGGAAGGGGCAACTTTATGGGCTGTTTGTCACTCCTGGTTTCCAAGCAGTTTTAAACAATTGATTGTTACAATGGGCTCAGAGAATTAATAAATCAAAATAGAAGATTTTGTGATAGATTGAAAAATGGTTGTTTTTTTACATGTGGTTCTTCATACTGGTATTTGTGAAAGTTTTTTGATTGCCTTAAATGAAGTGACTTGATGTTATTTCAATTCAGAATAGAGGTATATTTTATAGCAAAAGCTGTTACATTTAAACATAAATTGGATGCTCTTGTAAGTCTTGGCAGACCATGGGAGTCTTTTTACTGACATGGGAGTACTGAATTCTCCTTTAGAAGTGGTCCCAGTAGAACGAATTTCATCCTGGGAAAATGTGCCAGACAAGTAGCATGAGAATTCTCTTTACAATCCAGAAAATAAGAAGAGAGAATGAAAGCTAGAAGGAAACGAGATTTTTATGACTGTGTCATGGTGCTTAGTTCCAATAGATGTTCATTTAGTGCATAGTCCAAAGACTAAGAGTTTGGTTCATTCAAATGGCAGTTATTAAGTAACAGGAATATATTTTCCTACCACATCATTTGCAAAATATGAGCTCTTAAAAATAGGGCTTTTAGAGGAAAAAAATTTTGAACCACATCAATGTTTGGCAGAGTAAACTGTAATCTCTTATAGTTCAGAAAGTAGTTAGCTTTTCAGCAAAGTTAAAAGGAAAGTCATGGAGATTCTAAGTTTTTAGGTGGTGCTGGTTTGCTTTCAGAATAAATTTCCTGGTCATTTTTGAATTAAAACACATTTTTCGAAGATTGTTGTTGGATTTTGTAGTGTAGGTTTTGGTTTTTTAAATAAATGCAATTAACCATAAGGAATTATATATTTTGGGCAGTGTCTAAAAACACATGACACTATACCTAATCATTCCCTGTCAGGTTACAATGCACCATACCTCTCTGTGTACAGTGAAAACGCAATTGACATCTTCGACGTGAACTCCATGGAGTGGATTCAAACTATTCCTCTCAAAAAGGTAACTTGCCAAGGCTCAATACTGCTTTGCTACAGTTGTACCAGTGTTTTAAGCCCATTAGAAGGCACCATTAAGACTGCTTGTGTAAACATAATTGAACTAAAAGAAGAGCTACTGCAAAGAAATTAGTGCTTTTCTGTTTAATAGAAGATACGAAATGTGTTTTGCATGTGGGTGGACTGTTTTAGGTCAAAGGTTAGTCTAGATCATATGAGGGTGTTAAATTTACTGATATTTTTGTAAACATGAGAGCAGTTTCTTGGTATTTCTTGGTATGGCTTCACTGGGACTCATTGCCTCCTTGTTATTGCCAGAAGATGGTGGATGTTAAGGTATTTAAACAGGCCTTCAAAAATCTTATCTCCTGCTGCTTGAGAATGTTGTGGACAGACAGGGTTAGAACATTTTGTTTCAACCAGTACAAATAGTAAAACCAGGATGATGTCAAGTTTGGATCTTATCAAAGGTT
Source organism: Calyptomena viridis (assembly GCA_013390005.1). Classification (NCBI taxonomy): domain Eukaryota; kingdom Metazoa; phylum Chordata; class Aves; order Passeriformes; family Eurylaimidae; genus Calyptomena; species Calyptomena viridis. Next base: position 48,538 of record WEIV01029656.1, on the reverse strand, counting down.
TCTGAAAACTGACACTTCCTTGGTATTTAGTAGGTGTTTGCTCAGCTGTATTTGGAAAGAAATAAGTGTTTTTTTCCCATAGTTTAGACTGACTTCAACTTTGTGCTAGTGTCAACATAATTCCTTTACTGGCATTCCAGTGACATAGAACTACGGGACGTTGCCCCTGTGGTCTTGTGTTGATCATTCAATCAGGAGATCAATTTCCCGCGTGTCAGATGCAGACCAGCGTATTCTGTAAGGATAATGCTGTAAGGATAAATAATGCCAAAGATCAAGGTGCTCAGATATCAACCATCATAAGGAGAGGAGAAAAATCTGGACTTTAGGGCAGATTTCTTTCTGATGTCCAAACTTTGAGTTAGTAAGCAGTTGGAACATTTTTTCTTACACAATAGAACGTGATTTAGTACTTTGATTTATATTTTGGTCAAGATTTCCCATTTAATGGATGAAGGTACTTTCAACAAACAAGAATTGCTACATCAAGGAGACTCAAAAATGGCTATTTATTATGAAGAGCTTGGTTCTAACATAATTTGCAGACTCATAGTGTGGAATGTTTCTTTCATTTTTAAGTTGGAAATCACAAATACCAGTAGGTTTTAGCAGGCTGTGTATGTCTTATCAAGTTGCAGAGCATAATTGTGACATGGTACTAACACAAGGTAAAAGCCCAGCTTATTGTTTTGTACATCTAGTAGAAAAAACTGAATTCATATGTGAGGTAGACTTCTAAAAGAACTATTTGTTTAAATAGTGGGAGGAATTTTAGGTAACTTCCTCTGTATTTATTCTCAAAAAAGAGTTTAAAATCTAAAATTGTTTTTACCTCTTGTTTGTGGCTTTAATGACTCGCAGTTGTTACTCTTGAGAGCATACATGTTACAGGAGATAAGAGACCCTGCTCCCTGTTTGCCTCTATAACAGTGCTCCTTTTATAGCATTTATAATGCATTTTGGAGATTTCAGAATAAGATGCACTATAGAAATGTGAGTTACTACCTTTACAGAGACTGTTTTTACTTGTTTCAGGTACGACCCTTGAATACAGAAGGATCACTAAACCTTTTAGGCCTGGAGACAGTTAGATTAATATATTTCAAAAACAAAATGGCAGGTAAGTAAAGAAAAGCCAGTTTTCATCATGGAAAGTTTTGTTTAGAAAGAGTGTTTTTCGTTGCCTGGATCTGTGCATTGTAGAAAGTCATCTTTCAAACATATGTGTGCCTGTTAATTTGGGAAAAAGCCAAAACTTATAGATTCTGCAGTGATTGCAATGATGTCTGCTACTCTGAACTTACTTTTCTTTTTGAATATTCAGTTAAGATTTGAATGAAGACTGGAAGTAGAAAATAGAGTGATTAGACACTCCCTCCAAATGTGGAATCACCTGCCAGAATGCTGTCTAAAAATACCTGCACCATTAAAGATTTTAATAGTGATCTTGGCAGTACTAGATTAAAATTAATACTACACTTAACCTAAACAAACATTTCTGAAGGATTATAAAGCAATATAATATTATGTGTTCATAACTTATTACTAGGGCCACCTATGACTGTGCCACAGTTTTAGCTTCAAGAATCTAGTTTTATTAACAATCTTTTTTGACTTTTGTGGTTTTTAGAGCCCATTTCATAAGCGTGTTCCAGAGAAATTTCCTTAAACTTTTCTTTAACCTCTCAGATGGAGAGGGGACATGCTCTGTTTTAACAACCAAAAGCTATAAATTTTTGTTAACAACTTTCTGGAAATAGTGGAAATAAACACTCTAGAAACATATACTGGTGTTGGCAGTGTTTCAGTGTTTATTTAAATGGCTAGCAAATTAGTGCAAAAGGAATCACAGTGGTAGAGAGGAGCAAGGTACTGGAACTGTGTATAAAGAATTTTCAAGTCTAATAAAGATTGAACATTAAAAGTAGAGCAGAAGAGGAATAAAACTGGAGAACATAAGATCAAAAGTAAGTAAGGCTGATATTTTGCTCCTGTACATTACCTAAACAGTGTATCCTTTAGAAGTCTGCAGGTTTTTTCCTGAAGCTAATTACCTGATAGATCTCACCCTCCAGGGAATCTCCAGTTGATCTTAAGGAAGGAAGAGTTTTCAGCTCCATACAAAACCTGTTTTGGCAGTGAGCAGTAGGTGTTGGGTATGTTCAAACTTACAAGGGTAACTTTAGTCTCCATTTTTATTTATGTATATATAGATATATATGGGCTAAAGTGTGTATCTTGAACAAGGCAGAGCAGTTGCAGCATTCATTCAAAGTAATAATCCTATTGTATGATTATCACTGCTATACTTTTCATGTCTTTAATCAAGATGCCTTAATCAGATATACACACGTGGAAAAAATCCTCCCTTTTCCCACAGTTGCACCAAAATACAGAAGTGTTCAAACATTTCAAAAAGAGCTTCTTTGGAACAGGAAAAGAACGAAAAAGAATCTTGCATTGAGTTTCCAGACAATTGGCAGAACAAGACCGTTCTAGTGATTTTCAGTGAGAACTGCCAAGGAAAGTTTGAGACAGAGGACTGAGATCCTTTCCTGCCCACCTAGTTGTTTTGTTTGAAAGAATGAATCGGTGGCGTTTTGAGAACACAAGTGTGGCAGCTTGTGTGTGAAGTTTGGGTTTAAGTCCGTTGCTACATAACAGGGTAGTAGATAGTGGCCAAGCAAACCCATAAACCAGAAAACATTTGTTCAGATTTGATGGGAAATGAGTGGTGTCCAACTCCAGCGAGAGCAGAGGAAGAAAATGTCTTTGACTTCGGATTCCATGCACTGTCCCACTGGATCACCACATCTGTGTTGATTTCAGAGGGTGATGAGCTGGTGGTCCCCGAGACATCGGATAACAGCCGGAAGCAGATGGTTCGAAACATCAACAACAAGCGCCGCTATTCCTTCAGAGTCCCAGAGGAGGAGAGGATGCAGCAGAGGAGGTCGGTATTCAACATGTACTTGTCTTCTGTACATGCCTGTAGGCCCTGAGGGACAGTGACTGATGCCAATGCAGTGCTTCATGTGTTGCTTTCTGGAATGCCCACTCAGATGTCTCTGTCTCTTCACTACCGTGTAAATCCTCAGTGTCTAATTTGTGTTAATACCAGTTTGGATATGGATATACGCTGGATGCACGAGTGTTCATTAGTTCAGATTAATTATGTGAAACAGCTGTAATTTGGAATGCATGTCTCCACATACTGTATATAGCTGCAGAGGTGTGCACATACATTGTATATATAAAGATCTCTAATAAATACTTTGCCAAAGCAGATTGCATTGCTAACTATACATGTGGATTAATGACTTTCAGACTCTGGTTCTGCTTTTCTTTCTGAAGGCTGTTCTGCTCTCAGCACTATTCCAAGTAATCTGCTTTTTTGGTTTACAGATTTAACTACATAAACTTTCTATAAGCTCACAAAATTCACCTCATCAGAGGACATAGGACTTCAGGATGTATTTCTAATAAGAGTGTTTAACAGGTTACAAATACTTTCCTAAATGGCAACAAAAATAGGTCTGCACTACTTGCAGTGTTCGCAGAGGATGTTACTGACCATTTACTATCACTCACTAAAAATGACCTGCTACTGTGCTAAGCCACGCTCTCAAGAACTGAATATTTCAGTTTTCTAATTTCCAACGTCTTCCACCAATGGTTTGCTCCCAGCTTGTCTTTCTTTTTGGCTCTAAGGAAAGTAACAGCTGTATGCGGTGGAGATAAAATTCCATTTCTTGTCCTTGCCTCTTCTGAGTTGATTGAAGTTTGGTCTCTTAAAATTTTATTTATTCTGAGTTCTGAAATGCATCCTTGCCATTTTGAAGAGCTTTTAATTCTGACCACAGGCTGAGAAAGGTACTGCAGTATTATTTTAATTCTATTTTCATATTTAGTACTTCATTTTCATCTCCACTTCGTAACACATCGTAAATGAGTTCTGGTTTTACTCATCTTACAGAGCTTTTTATCAGCTCATAATGGTTGTATATTCTTTGAATGTTAGTAACTTCGGGGTGTGGGCTCTTAGCCTGTAAACTGCATTCTTTTATTCTGACCCCTTGCCCTCTCTTCAAGATGGAAGCTTCTCCATGCCAGTGCTGATAGCAGGGTTTTATCACTGTTAACATGGTTAAATAGAGTCATAAAATCATAGAATCGTTTAGGTTGAAAAAGACTGGTTAATTTCCATTTAAAAGTAGCTGATAATCAAAGCTGTACATGTTTTAAAAATGCCCATCTTCATCTCGAATGAAATATCTGATCAAATTATTTTCTCTTCCAGGGAGATGCTCCGTGATCCAGAAATGAGAAATAAGTTAATTTCTAACCCAACTAATTTTAACCACATAGCACATATGGGTCCAGGAGATGGTATACAGATTCTCAAAGACCTTCCAATGGTAAGTACAAAAGTACATACGAGAGTGACTGACTGCAACAGAGGCTGCAAATAAGTGAGAGAAAACCAATTACAATTTTAGTGTTTATTCAGAGTGTTGATGTATTTCGTATCAAGAACAGTGCAACTAGTGAAATGGACCTAAACATGCTCTGCTGTATGTAATAAAATTTAACCAAGAAGGATGACACTTCAGCATTGGATGATGGGGGAGAAGTGCCTAATGCCTCCAGGGTTTTCAGACAGATTCGCCTCACAGTGTTGATGATAATTTTTATGACTAATGTGAAGGGGCAAAATTAATAGGATTTTGGGCCTGTGTTCTTTGTGGGTATAGAAAGATAAATTCCTTTTTCCATGAACTGTAGTTCAATTCCTTTTTTCTCTTCCCATCTCTAGCTCAAACGTTGCCCATTCTTTGTGTTCTCTCTGAATTAACTAGTCTCAGTGAAACAGAGCTTCTTGCATAAAAATTAACCTTTTCATTTGAAAAATGGAAAAGGAAAACATGGAGTAGCACACACCTATCTTCATTTTCATAAAACCTTACATAGGAAATACTCACCTGGAAATTACTGAAATTTTTGAGTTAAAGACCAATTAACATTTTGTTCATTAGAGTCTGTCATACTGCTTGCTTCTAGCTACTTTGAGCATCTTGTTTGTGTGTTCTGTATTGTTTTCTAAGCTATCCACAATGTGACACATATGTGATTGAGAAGCTGCTAATTAGTACTGTGAGAAAAATGGAGTGATATGATACCAACAGGTGATATGAGTACCACCATAAGACAGGCATTAGTACAGAACTGCTGTCTAAAATTACCATCATTAATACTTGGAGTTTGCAGAAAGCAGGAAGTAATGTGAAATATGGGATTTTCTGATACTAAAATGCCCAAAGGAAACAACAATTAACACTGGAAAATACAGCTTGCCATGCAGTTACACCAGTTTAGAAGCTTAGCAGCATAATCTCTCTCCTTTAAGGAGAGAGCATAATCTCTCTCCTTTTACCTCTCATCTGCAGCAAATGGTACTTCTGTGTTACACTTGGCTGTAAAGTCAGCACATTAATTTACTTTAAATCTTGTATTAGACACACTGAGAAACCTCTCAATAACAAATATATTCAGTGTAATGGGAAAAAATCCAATATCGTATCTGTGTTTATAACTGAATAAATAACAAAGGAACTGCTTCTAGAAAATACATGGCAAATCCAAGAGAAGTTGACAGGTAGTGTTTATCTTACCTGGATATGAGATTGCATATGTCTGATGTTAGACAAAGAATGATAATTTGCTTCAGGGCAGGATGTAGATCAGAACCTTTCTTCACTTCTCCATTTCTGGTGGGTTCTTTAAAATGTTTGTGGCTCTTCTCAAGCAGAGAAAATAATCTGCTACCTCTAAAGGTAGGGCAAAAGACACCCTGTGTCACAGCATCAGTAGCTAAAAGTTCACAGGAATCAAAAGCTGCAAGGGCTCTTAACCAAGCCCTGACAAGTGTAAAACAAGGAAAGATTTTATCTATAGAAGGGTATTTTCTATATTTAGATGGATTAATATTTCTTCAGCTATGTCATCTGTAAATGGCTTTTAGATTTGATTTCATTCTAATTACTCCAGCCTTGTATTAGATCAAAGGTCATATTTTAAATCACATTTTAAGGACTGGTACTTTGCTATTACCAATCAATATGATGATTTGAAAGAAATTCATGAGTTGCTTTCCACACTTAAAAGTGATGAGAAGACATTAGAAAACGTGTACAATATACAGCTGGTTCCTGCACTTGTTCCACTGCTGCTGCTTCTTTTTTTAAAGTTACTATTATAACCTCCTTTTTGCAAGTAAGTATCAATCTTAATGCTTGGAGATGTCAGATAAAGTGAATTTGTTGTGTATTTTTCTGGCAGCTCCTTGCAATGTCATATTGTATTTTTATTCCTAATTTAATGGGTACAGAATTGCATCAAGCATGAGAATTCAAAGTGTGTGAATTTGAAAATGTAACTTGAAATTAGGAAATAAATGGTCTCTCAAAAGCTGTTTCAGTCCAGGCAGCTTTTTCTTTCCCAGCAGCTTCCAGTAAGGTATTTACCTGTACCGAGTTTTCATTTAGTCTGTTCCAGACTACTACTTTGCTTCTCAGGCACACCAAGAGAAGAAAAGGAGTTATGTGTGCATATGAGGTTATGTACTGAGTCTAATGTTTTATTGGAAAAATAAATTTAGAGTCAGAAGTGGGGATGGAAACGGAGGATGTTTCCTGGGGAATCACTACACAGGTAAAGAATACTCATCCAACCCTGTGTACACTTCATCTATATGGTGGTTCCTTTACCAGGACATGGAGTTATTTTACTAGTTTCATACCTTATTCCAGAAAGTTCAAAAGCCGGGTTTTTGTGTGCTGCTTAACACGTGTCATGATTTTGCAGCTGGAACATCTTCTTTGTATTTTTAAATAGTATGTTTCAGAAGAGAAAGTGTTTGTTTTTAATGAACTGTGGGAAAGATTGCAGCATTTTACTTTGGGAATGCCTGTTTTTGTTTATGGAAGTAGACGGTCAAATACGTTTTTGGATTTAAAGAGGGCTACAGCTAGAGGGAGCAAGCAGTGCAAGGCTAAGAGTCTTCTCAAATTCTCTTCATCCAGCTATTTTTTTAAGGGATACTGCAGTACAGAAACTGTGTGAAAGAGTGGAGTGGGCCTTTTTCTTTACAGTTTCTTCTGGCTTATTGGAGCACTGTTGAATTTGGCTGGATCTACTTACGGAAAATTTTCACCCAGGCTGAGCTGTCACTGAAGTCAATATAGTGCTGTTTGGGCAGTAATAAATAGGTTTTAATAGAGAATATGTATTTTAATCTCTGTGTTGAATGACATTGTCACAAACTTAATAGCCAGCTTAGCCCAGCTTTTATCTAGCATCCATGGATGAACTTTATAAAGCAGATGGCAATTTTTATATGTGTGTCTGTATTTATATTTATTCATTAATGTATACATATTCCCTTCATCTATGCAATGGGAATCCAATCAAAACTTACCTCTGCAGTCCCACTAACGTGCCTCTGCTGCCTCGTTCAGGGGAAATGCCAGAAGTTGAACAAAGCACAGAATTAGGACTGGTGGCGATGGCCCTTGGTGATGGGGCTGTGCTGTGTGGGTGGGCAGGAGGGACATACACTTGTGCTGCCCTAACCTGTGGTGTAACTGCCCGGTGGATGCAGAGCCAACAGGAGCTTGCTCTCTGCCCACCACTGTTCTTAATGATGGCTTTTAAAAGACCAACTTCAGAGAGTTTCATTTGTACTGTAACCCTACAAATAAATGGAATAAACGGAATGTTTTGAACTGTTTAGGGCTGTTTGATATGTTGTACCAGGTGCCTACATATGGGCAACATATCTGCCTGTGTGTGTTTGCCCTTGCTGATGCAGTCACACAAAGGGCAAAGATGCTTTCTCTGTGCATTGTTTCCAAGGTCTTGGTATGCACAAGATACATGGATATGTTTATGGGAAGTAGCAGTCTATTAGCCTGGTCCCATGTTGTTCTCTTGATGAACAGACACCCTTGACTTCAGTATAGCCCTTTGTTTGTAGAACCATGCCCAGGGCTCAGGGACAGATCAGATTTAAGAGAGAAAATATCAGGGGGTTTCAGGCAATTGTAAATTTGCATCCTTTTTTTCTTCGTGGCGAACACTCACAGTCTGGCTTTGACACACAACTTTGTGGGCTGCAACATAACAGAAACCAGAAGTTCTTGTTTGGTATTAGCAGAGCAGTAATCACTACGTATTTGTATTTTATTGGTGTGGATCTGGGTCATTGTCTTGTTTTGTACAATTTAGAATGGTTCCTGTTAGTATATCCCCAAACTTATTTGTTTACATGTTTTTCTTCCCTAGCAGCCTGTCACCAATTAACTGGCCGTACAGTCTGGCCTCCCTTCTGCCCTCTTGTCCCTTGAAGCCACTTTATCGTGGATGCTCCTTTGTAGTGAAGATCTGAAATCTGGAACTGCACTTACTGCAGCACAGACCACCTCTCTGTGTACATCAGATGTACAGGATTGATTTTGCTTTCATATTCTGCATGCCTAAGTATTTTTATATGCAAAAGCTGCTCTTGACTGCCATTATATTTGAACACTATGCTTCAGTTTGACCTCATTATACATGAGCCATTCTACTTCCATTCTAGATGATGTGTGAAGCTTTGCTTGTTTCAATTGAGAAACTTTTAGAATAAATGAATACTTATCTATATTTGGTATTCTTTAAAGAAAGTGGGAACCCCATGCATGGATCTAATGGTTGAGTCCATGGAGAAAGTTCCATGGAGGATCATTTTTAAAATCTTGCCATATCGTGGCTTTCTCACATTCATGAATGCTGGCTAAATACTTTCATGGTCTGCAGCTGGCCTACCCTCTGCTTTTTAGCTTGTGATTTTAGACACTGCCATATCTCCCTTATTGGCTTTTAGGAACATAGCTGGCTTTGCTGCCAGTTCTCTGTTGCGAGCAGATAACTCAGCAAAGTCTGCTGTGCTGGACCATATTGGAATGGTGGCTTCTGGTACTGATATTTAGATGCTGCTAAAGTTACTAGTAACAATTTAATGTATATTATGTCTTCTATGCCATAATGTGGTAATTGATGTTTTGGTTAACAGGCAAAGCCTCATAATAACCATGTGTTTAAAAAACAAAAAAAAAAAAAGTTGGATTTTACCAGCTGAAATGAAGAGAACAGTAACAATAATGTTTGATATAATATGTATTGGGATGTGACTTAATGTTCTTCCAGACTTTAATACGTTCCACATACAAAAAGTAGTGCCTTAGGTTTAGTGGAGGGGTAAGCTATATTTTTACCATATTTTATATATTTTAAGTCCTAACATTTCTAATGTTACTCAAAAATGTTTGTTTTAAGGTAATGAAATCAGTTGGATGAGGGGAAACGGGAAGTTGGAAGTTAGAAATTAGAAAAGGTGTTCTGATTTGCTGGTGACCATGGGCAAATGACCCCAGTGCAGGCTGATCTGCTGAGCATGTACAGATGGCACAGGGAGGGAGACCAAGCCTTGAAATCCTCTTCCATTAAATCTGGATTTAGATGACTTTAAATTATGAGAGCACTTTTGTCAGCACATTCCATAGAGATGAATTAGAAATAGATTCTGTTTAATTTGCAGGGTTATTTCTCCCATCTCCTTCTCTATGTCACACTTTGGGAGCACATTGCTCAGTTGACCTTTAAAAACATCTGAATTTCCCAATACTTTTCCACCTTTGTGTGCTAAGAGTCTGATCCTCTGCAGTGCAGAGACTCAAGTGCAAAGTCCCCTCATCACTAAAGCACCATCAGGAGTGTGCAGAAGGACATGGGCCTTGTGTCTGTCTGCAGCAGAGTGAATTGTCCCAGTTGTCTGACACTAACCAGTTCACCTTCCCACACGACCTGTGTCCCTACCCTGTGGAAACACTGTTCCCTCCTGTTGGAAATATTCTGTGTTTGTTGTACGGGTGACAATTTTAATGGAATCTCTAAAATGCATGAATAACAGAAGAAAATCTCTTACAATCTCTTAACTGCTATGTATTCTCATCTTTTCTTCTCCCCACACCACCTCACCTGTGTTCACCTTCCTTTGTTTGTGTTATGTCTATTTTAGATTGTAAGCTCCTCAAGGCAGGGAACTGATGCTTCTCAACTGTCTGTAAAGCACCTTTTACAACTGTGGTGCTCTTTGAAATAACAAAAAAATAATAAATATTAGAATCGATTCCCAATGAGTTAAAAGTTTTATTTGTTTTTAATGTTTTAGCGACAGCAAGGGCAGCAGGCCCGTATGACTCCGTGTCAGGAAGGTGCCCAGAGGACTGGGGGTGACAATGTAAGAACCTGTGTGTTGATGGCGAGCAGGGTTCTGTCTGCTGTCCCTCAGTGTTTGACTGCTCTTGTGGACTGCTGTTGCCAATGTAACCTGTACAACCATCCTTCACTGCTTTCTCTCTCTGTTGTCTTTGATAGCAGCGTTCCCCTTACCAATTCCCTCATCATCACTCCCGTCTGATCTCCTCTCCGAGCAACTTTGAGCACATCTACCACATGACTGTTAATTCAGCTGAAAAATTCCTCTCTTACGATTCCATAAACCCTGCATTTTCCCCGCCTCCACGCTCTGTCCTCGGTACTCCAGACTTTATGACTCTGAGGGTAGGAACGGCTGAGTCAGGTGTTCACTCTACTAACACGGTGTGGTTTTCCTTTTGCCTGGCTATTAACATGGGAGAAAACCCCTTGTAATCTGTTCCTTCACCCCTTAACTTTCTTTTGTCCCAGACAATTTACTTTCTGCAATCAGCTGTGGTCTTCCCACAGCTCTGACATGCCAAGAAACAGGTACTTCATGGCTGTAGAAAAAATAACAGTGTATAACCACTTGGCTGAACCTTTTGCAATGAAATTACCATTTTGAATCACAAGGAAGGATGTGGGAATTTTAAAATGATAAGTTCTCTGTTCCACATTGCTCATCCTCCAGCAGTCAGTAGCTGGATGCTGCATACCAGATTGAATTAGGAAGGGGATCTGGATCTGTCTTTGTTAGACCAAACTTTCAAACTGATTGTTTATGATTAATTCATGTGGAATACGAGAATTTGTACACAGTGCTGTGCACAGATTGAGAGAGACAGAGACAAGTCATGCCTCAGACAGTTTCTAGGTTAAAATAAATAAGTGAAATTAAGACATGTAGGAACAAGATAGAAATTAAAGACGATGGCAGCTCTCTTAATCCTTTTAGGCAGAGACTGAGGTAGGATACTGTTCTATAGATGTCCTTCCAGCTGGAATGTAAACTGGGAGATGGAAGTGGTCTTTTCTTTTTTCTTGTATTGTGCCTCCTGGTCTGACAACATAGGAGTCACTATGTCCTATAGAAATACAAACCAAACTAGAACAGGCACACAAGTACCTGCTGTACATCATGATTGTGTACTGTGCTGTGGCCTGAATTTCTTGGACCAGATTCACAGATAAATCAGGAATAATCTGTGAGGTGGATGTATGTGATGGCAGTTGGTTGCTCAGGGTTTGTTTGGGTCTGAGCCATGTCCATTGCTGTGATGGAAACATGGCTCTTGGTTTCTGTGGCCTTTGGACACCCCTCAGACATTGCATGGCAAACCACCTCTGCCAGATTGCTTTGAGTGCCTTTGGGCTGCTGTGCTGGATTCTTATCAGTGGGAAGGTTTTGGAAACATACCTGCATACAACACCAGACAGAATTTAAAAATGCAGGGGAAAAATAAATCTCTACCATATGGCTCCAAAACCAATTTGCACAGCTAAGCTTTGACTGGTTACCTGCATGGTCGTGTCACTGCTGTGCAGTCCCAGCTGTCATAACCATTAATATTCATAAATGAAGTTGCAGTGTTTTGAAAAACATGCTCTGTGAGGACAGGTCTGCATCCCTCCTGGCTTTTCTGGTAGGAGGAGAGGTGCAGATACACAAGAGGAATGCTCTGTTGCAATGCAAAAAGTATTGTTAAGCTGAATTGAAAGCTCTTTCTCCCCTAGAAGGTCATTACAGGGTCACTGAAGCTCTGTTTCAGTTCTGGTTTTAAAAGGGTTTTTTTAATCCAGCTGTGCTATGAAATTTTCTATGTTTAATATGCAGTGATGTATCACCGGAGTGTGACCCTCTCTCTACCTTCCCTTTCTCATGTGAGTAGTTGCCCTGGGATCAGTAATAAATGACCCCTTATGTGTCAGACAGTAACTCTCAATTCTTTCTTTAGGGGCATCCTTCATCCTAGTGTTGCATCCTACTAGCATAAATTGGAGGAAAAAAGTGAAGTGGGCAGCGTGGAGTATCAAGGTCCTGTCCCTGTTAGTTCCTTAGAGCACTAGAGGTTTAGTCTTGTATGAAGAAAAGCATTTGCTGCTTTGTGGCTTGAAGGTAGAGATGTCGTATGGAAAGCAAGGCTGTGAGTTTGGATTCATGTTTGTCCATCCTCCCTTTATGTTTGGAGCTTTTAGTGTAAGAAGGGTACCATGGTCCCAGGTACAGATGGGATATTGGAACAGCGTGGAATCCACAGGGGAGTTGGAAAATGGCCCATTAAAGTAGGCTTTTAGATTCTGTCGTATTATTTCATGGAAGAATTAAAAGCTGAGGTTTATAACGTGATGAACAGAACACTACTTTAAAACAAAAAGAAACCCCAAAACAACAGGCAGCATGATGGACAGAGGAAGAGAGGCAAGGAACTTCCTGTCAGTGTTGTACCTGTTCAGTCAGACCCTGTAGGAATGTCCTCACCCCACTGCCAGGGAAGGGGAGCAGCTGGTGTGGGAGCAGAGGCTCCATAATGCTGCAGAGTGCAAGTGTAGCAGGCACTGCCCCTGCACAACCCACAGCTCCATTTTCCAACAGGAATGGGATGCACTGAACTAATCTGGGCCTTTCACCCTATTTCACTGCTTTACTCGGCAGCAGCTTCTCTGCTGCTGCTTTTTTTCCCCCTGTTCTCTCACCTTTCTCTGTTTGGTTCAGCACTGGGGATGAATTTTCCTGCTAGGATTTGAATTGTTGCTCTAAATGAGGGGTTTTTGTCTCTCTGAGTAAAGCAAGCTCAGGTTTCCTTTTGTTTTCTGTTTTTAACTTGCTGCATTGTGCTGCTTTATGACTACTGCTAATAACTGCCTTTTATTTTCTTTTGAATCCCCTTTCTGCATCATGTGCATATCAATTCCAGGAGGTTTGGTCTAAAATGCCAGCATCTCTGGCATGTGCTTATTTTATTTTTAGAACAAAGAACAATGAAAGATTTGCTTTGTGGAGAAACTTTCTACAAGGAATTACATGGACGTTGCGAACTGAGGTCTTGAAAAATAATCACTGTTAAAAACAAATGAGTCTTTTTCATGCACCCACCCATTCCCTCCTTCCCCTGTATGTTGTCTGCTCAGTCACTGTGAAGGAGGTTAATCACCTTATCATTAAACATAATTGTTCTCTTTGCAAAATGAACCATTATAGGTTTATACAAGCACAAAAGACAGTCCCTGCAGCCCCAGTGTACTAACCCCCAGTGCACGTGTTTGCATGGTGCTGCACTTGATTCTCCTTTCTTTCTCAAAACACAGCAGTAACTTATTCCTTAGGCCTTCAGTTCCTTTGGTTATCATCAGGGGAGTGAGCATTCATGGTTTAGGTACAGCCAGGATGTTCATACTCTGTATCTCAGATTGCTTATTGCACGGTGAAGGACACAGGAGCAGGAATTCAGCATTTTGTACTACAAAGTAGGTCGGTTGTTCACATTTAAAAACAAAAAAAGAAGGTGGAAAGGTAAGGAAGAGACACCAATATAATTGTACAAATAATTTAAGAGACTTTTTAAGCCTTTAGGTATAAATTCTTATAGTTCACCAGTGGATGAGGGGAGAATTAAACTGGGCTTTTTCATTGGTAAGGTGTCTGATTCTCTTTTGCTGGTGTTCGAGAGAGATCTGGGAACAGGAGGAGATATTTGAATCGTTATTTGTTGCATGTTAAAAATCAGCCATTTCTGATCCACTGGGAGAACAAGAAGCAAAGGGTTTGGCTGTAAAATCAAAGGTGTCTTTAGAGCAATGATTCTAAGGATCATTGTAAGACTGAATTTGGCAGCATTGTGTGATACAGTCAGATAGAAAATCTGTTCCTTACAAAGCTTCTATTTAATTATCCCGTGCAGATACAGATGTAGGTAGTACCTGAGGTCTTTGAGAATACCCTTGTGGGGGTGGAGTCTTTGTTCTGGTCTGAAATTTTCATAACGCCCCAGTGTAAAAAAGCATTGCAGTTGCAACTGTTAAGTGTGGCTACTTCATCTCACAGTGAGGATGGGGAAATAATTAAATATAAGTAGGAAGAAACGAGCAGTTGTTTCAGAGGTAGAGGTTGTAAAGGGAAATAAAATCATGCCCAGAGCTACCTGCAGCTCTTTTCACAATGTGCACCTGTAAATGTTCCCTGAACGTAATTCTAGTTAATTGTAATGACTTAATAGTGTAAATCATGCTAGGAGCAGGGTGAAGTCTCATATTTAGCCAGAGCTAGAATGATACACATGAGCAAGTCCCTCGGCTAAGAAGCCAGCTTGTATACAGAGGGACTAAATAATCTGAGAAGTTTTTTCCCCTAAAGTCAGCTGTGACTTAACATAAATAGAAATAAAATCTCAGTACTCACTTCAAAGTACTTTTTCCCCTTCTTTTAAAGACAACTTATGTGTAAGGAACTACCATATCCAAGTAGAGAAATTGTAGTTTATTTCTTCCCTCAGTAAAGGAGCACTTCAGTCCAGTAACTTACTAATTTACAGAATCACACTGAAACTCTCAGGTTATAAAACAAGAGTGATAATCGAGACACACAGACAAACAGTGGTATGTGTCATCCTCTTTGAGCAGGCTGAAAGCAGGAGGCTGATTCTCGCTTCGGCTCAGCCGGTGGAGGTTTGGAGGGATGCTGTTAACATCTTTGGAATTACAGAAGTAATTGCTATGTAGATTGATCCACTGTCTCCTCATAACTCTGAAAGCATTAGGGATTAGCCTGGTTGTTGTATAAGTTACACAGTCATGGCACAAATGATGGCATCAAAGAGAGACATTTTAATAAGGTCCTTGGAAGCTTGTGTTCAGAAAGAAGGCATTAAACAATATAACTTGAACACATCGATAGCAGCTTAATTAGGCTTGCATACTATCCTGTCATGGAAATTGTTGAATTATTAGGCATATTCTTTCAGTTGTCTGCATATGTCCATGTAATTCAGCACCTCACTACTGCGTTGTGTGTGCTGCCAGTCTCTGCACTAAACTGCAGAATATTATTTTGCCAATTTTGCTGACTTGCTGCCCAGATATTCAGCTCTGGTAAGGTTGGGGTTTTAATGCATTTTGGGGCCTTACTTCATAAGCATCCAAGGTTGGGCCAGCAGTCAATAAGTAAACATGTTGTGTGTGTCTGCGTTTCAGAATCTTCGGCCTCAGGAGAGCCGGACCGTGTTCAGTGGCTCTGTCAGTATCCCGTCAATCACGAAATCCCGCACAGAACCAGGACGATCCATGAGCGCGAGCAGCGGGTTAGCAGCACGTAAGCAGGCACACCTGTGTTGCTTTGGGGTCTGTGCACAAGTATTTCAGGGAGAGGGCTGCCTGCAATTGCTTCTATCTGCGCTGGATAGGGATTTTCAGAAGCGATGGCTGAGTATTCCTGCCGAGGGCAAGCAGAGTATTTTAATCTTGTTTTCAAAGGAGCACATGAGTAAGCATGTAGCGCTTTTGAGAGTCCCAAATTTGTAATGTGTGAAATTTTAGAACTGACATTAGAATTAAAATTACATTCTTAGCCTTGGGACTACTTTGCTTAAGCGTTTTAAATCAGTGACAAATTGTTCACAAGCTCTGTGGTTATCGACTTTGTTGCCAAACTGATTAGAGCTCTCGATGCCTCTCTTGCCGCTAGTGCAAAGAGAAAGAATAGAACACTGGCTGCTGGAATGGAAGAGCTGCACAAATTTCTACTTTGCTAAGTGGGTGTCTGTAACACAGTGTAATTCCTCCGTGTGTTCTAGGATCGTCGGCACAGAACGGCAGTGCTTTGCGGAGGGAGTTCTCAGGAGGGAGCTATGGAGCAAAACGTCAGCCGATGGCATCGCCCTCAGACGGCTCCTTATCCTCTGGCGGCCTGGACCAAGGCAGCGATGCACCAACAAGGGACTATGAGAGAGAGGTGAGTGACAGGAGAAGGAGGAGAAACTGTGTGTGTTCATAAAGATGAGGATGTTAAATCCTGTCATGGGTTTGGGAGTCATTGACAAGGAAGACATGGATTTCCTGTATTTTGAGCTATCCTGACAAAAGACTTCGGTCGAACCGTGTCAACGCTGGTCCTGGCATTCACCATGCAGAAAAAGCTCTTTGCACTCCTTACCTGGAGATTCATGGGTAGCAAGGCTCCCCAAAATACTGGTCCAGTATAGTAACAGCTTGATAGTGACCTATCATAGCTAGAAGTGATGATATTCCTTCTGCCCTTTATTTGCAAACACTCATAAGCTATCTTAGGAACCATTTCACAGGAGACATTTTGTACTGGGAAGTTAACAAGATAATGTAAGAATTGTCATATAATTTCATTTAGAGCAGAAACTGGATTTAATGATTTCTATTCTGTGCAGTCAAGACTATAGTTATGATAGGACTGAAATCCTGCCCAGTGCTAAACTCAGTCCCTCCAAACAGGAATGTTTGACATGTGAGGGTCCAATCTGAAGTTGGCCAGCAAAACTTCCTCTAACCCATTTTCTTGCCAAGGAGTGTGAAAACTAGAGATCACAGGTTTTTTATGGTACTGAATATATCCTGCCAGTGGAAGCTGGAAAGCAACTGTCAGCCCAAATTCAAGCTCAGGCAGAGTTGTATTCTACTGTACTCTGGAAGATCCAACTGGAGTAACTTGATAGGATGCTTTGAATTGATATCCTGGGAGTGACATGGAAGAGTTAGCTGTGATGAAGCTTGTACCACAAAGATTTCTCAGTTTAGTGCAAGAACATCTCAGATCATAATCTGTCTTTGAATCCAGTCACCTCTTGGCTCAGACACCCTCAGTCACTCTCAGACTTGCTCTCCTGTTACTTACTGGTGTTCTTGTGTGTCTTTGGACTGCAGGACTCTGACTCTCCAAGACACTCTACAGCATCGAACAGCTCCAACCTCAGCAGCCCTCCCAGCCCGATTTCTCCTCACAAGACCAAGAGCCTCTCCCTGGAGAGCTCTGACCACGTGAGTTGGGACTCATGAACTGCTTCAGCATTCAGATTTGACATCACATCAGCTTGCTGTCCCCATGGCTGCCCCCTTCACTTGCTCCAGTTCTCACCTTCATCATCCTAACCCTCCCCATTCCCCATCTGAAAGTGGTCTGGGAGTGGGGTACAGAGGAAGGTAAAAGCTGGTCGTCCTCAGCACCGTGCGGCACTGCCTCACCCTCCCTTCCCCAGATTTGACAGCAGCAAATGAGCAAAGCTAGGGTGTTGGTAAATATCAGATGCTGTAGATTTGTATTAGTATTGGTTTCATTTTTGTGGTTACAGCTGCTTCATTTTTAAAGACATATTTATCCCACTCCCCTTTCCACTTCCCAAAAGGTAGCATAAGTAGACCAGACCAGTATCAGTAAGAGAAAATTCAGAGGGATTTTGTTTTCATACAATAGCTCATTGTACTGTACAAAAGTAGCACAGAGACCCCTTCCCCTGCATGGGGAATGATCAGTATGTCAGAGGCACATAAAAGCTTTCAGCCACCACGTTTGAATGTCAATCTGATTGTCGCCAGCAAATCCTTATTGATTAAAATGATGCATATTTTACTACAGTACAGAGTTTAAATAAATACGCAGATGTTAGAGTAAAATACGTATGTATATATTCAAAGAAAAAAAGCATTGTGTATGCAGCAGAAGATGGATGCTTATTTAAGAGAGCCTTTAATTTAAGATTTGTGTTGTCCCTGTTTTCATGCTCGGTAATACACAGACTCGGAGGCCTGGCCTAAAACCTTCCGCAGGACAGAGATTCCGTTTGCGCAGCGCTCCCTGCTCTGCTGGGAGAGGCCCCTGCAGTGCTTTCACAACATTTCTTTACTTCTGGCCGTAGCATAATTGAAGCTGTAATTCCTACTTTAGTGTTAATCCCCATCCTTTGCAAAAATGACAATTGGAAGCAACCCCTTCCCCCCCGCCCCGACAGCCAGGGCCCCGATCAGCCCAGTGGCTGCCCTGGTTTTGTGTTGCCAGCTGTGCAGCTGGAGCCTTACAGCGTGCTACAGGAGAGGTCCTTCAGGCAGCAGGGGAGTTCAATGCAGCAGGATTCAGCAGGAAAACTGCTTCCCTGGGTCAGCCTTTGAGCAGGTTTAACTCAGAAGGGAGCAGTCTTCCACATCTCCTTGACCATCCCTAACCAGAAAACTGTTACTGTCATTACCAAATACCAGTTGCTAATACACATCAGCCAAACGAGTGCCCTTAGCCCAAAGCTGGCCCTGGCTGGCTTTGCTGTCACTGTAGCAACAAAGAACCTTGAAGACTGACCTCACACTGTTCACACTGTGGTAGCTGAAGATGCCTAGTGACCCACAACTGCCGTGCTGGCAAGGTTGGTTTTCCTCTCCCTCTTTACTCGTGCTGTGGGTTTGTGCAATTTGCAGTTGTTTCTATGTGCTCACCTGCTGTTTGGTTCCAAGAGCAGGCTGGAGGGCAGAAAATATTGCTGTGGAAGACAGAGCCCACTGAAGTTGCAAAAATAAATAAAAAGCTGAAGCTGGTCACGCAGTCAACAGAATAAAATGAAAAACTGATGTACAAATGGATGGTAAGAGGAAGATGTCTCTTCTCTTTAGTTAGCAAGGCAGATGTGTTTTTCATTTGGGAGTGTGTTCAAATGAGCCTCTCTTCTCAGTAGTATTGTTGCTGACTTTGTACTATGACCACACTCACGCAAGGGCTTTTTGTACTTAGAATACTGGGTTTTGTGGGTTTCAGAAACTTGTTATCGCTCTTATTAAACCATTCCATATTCTTGCAGTCATCAGTGTTTCACCCACATAGAGATGTTTGGAGTTTTCCAGTTTCTGTTTTCCCTAATAGAAGTTATAGGTAAGTTCAAACCATGTACAGTAATTTCCAGGTATGATCTAAATGTGACATAGGGAATAAGACACAGATCATCTAATCCATTTAATCATGCTGGGTCTCCTAGGTAAGGTTTCTCTTTCACTCTGAATCAAGAGATTTGTCCAAGTTTAAGTCCATTCAATGTTATTTTGGGACAGGAATTCAAGAAATTATTGTAGAAATCGTAATACCAGAAGCCTGTCTCTCTCCTGTTTGGGTATTTCAGAGAGCAAGCTGGTTGTGTTGTTTGTTTTCACTTCAAAGCTACTACTTTTGCAAATCTGGCATTTGAAATTAAAAGCTTTAGCAAACAGCTAAGCACTTGAAAGTAATTCCTCCCAGAAAAGTTTATGTAGTTCTGAGGGACAGATAGGCAGGGCATTATTGGCATTATTACAATTCCACATCAGCTTCTTTTTAAAGGCTGCATATTGCTTCAAGTATAGCCACTGCTTTTTCCCCACAATTCCCTGGTTTGGTGAAGCATGTCCACACACCTTTCAAAGCCTTTGCAGACTAGTTTGTATTTACTGTATGTTGTATTTAAACAATAATCTTACTTTGATGTTGAGAGAAGGCACTGAAGACAGAGCAGCCTGCGTGACAGTCCCCTGAGAGAGGGTCACAGGATCTTTCTTTGTGGATTTTTTTTTTTGCAGTGTGCTAAAGCTCTATCTGAAAATGGAACCCAAAGAGCCACAACACAGCAATTAAATCAAGTAAACCCCTGTGTTTACTCTGTTACAGTGCCTGCAATCTATCGATATCAAAACCTGACATTTTCAGGCAAAGCATAGGTCAGCTGTGTAACAACACTAAGCTCCACAGGATGAGAGCTCCACAGGCCTACACTGTTTGTACACTACAATTCCTAAGCCTCAGCAGTCTCCTTTAGGATTACCATATTTAATTATTAGTTTGGTACTGTACATTTTTATACGCATCTGTCCAAAAGAGAAACAGCAACTGTTCTCTCAGTTGAAAAGCAAATGACCACATCACTTACTAGAAAAGAGTAAAATTGTCTTAGGATTTGCATAGTTTTATATATTTGGGGACCATTTGATTACAGACTCAATTTTAAACCACACTCATCTTTTTTCTTTGGTATACAAACTGCAGCTGAGCTTTTTGAAAACTCATTGGACTAGGAAAAGTAACTTGGTCATTTGAACTGTAAGACTCTTGACTGGTATCTCCAAGACAGTTGTCTCCTGAGGTTTGATGTTTGCTCCTTTGCACTGTAGCACTGCTTCAACTTCACAGTTCGAGGGCTGCGTTTTGTTCAGGGAGCTCAAAACCTCCCTCTGAATTTCTGACTGTAGCACAAGTTCTCTGTACACAGTATGTATCTAGCTGATTTTTTTCCCTTTTGGCTGAGACTGAAGGTGTTTGCATTTTTGACAGTGCTTAAAGAGATGGGTTGTTGGTTTTCACATTTTTTTTCCTCTTTTGATGGCAACAAGGATCTGAACAGATTCAGGCAGCTACTAAGGATTCCAGGTTATAGAATGGAATAGGTTTGGTAAATAGTTTTCCCCTGCACGTGTGCACACAGATAATGTGGCTTCCTTCCACATTTCATAAACCCAAAAGCAAGGTTATAGTACTCTCTTCTCTCTTGCCTTTGGCCTGTAGAAGACAGCTGGTGGTTTCAAAACAAACATTCCTGAGGCTGTGGTGAAGTAGTTGCTTCTTTTCTCCTCCATTAGTTGCTGTGGCTTGTTATGAATGTGCATTTTGCCCATTTAAATGGGTTTCAAAACTGAGTCAGGAATGTTATCTCTTTGATTTGATTCTGATAACATTACAAGCCAGGTGTGTTATTCTCAGGTATATGGCAGAGGGAAGTTAAGGGTCTTGTCATACCAAAAAAAGTCCAAAAAGCAAAGTTTATTTGTAGGAGTGTAGTTTAACTACACCTTACTGGTTCACAGTGTGTGTCAGCCTTTCAGAACAGAACAGTTGGATTATTAACACAGAAAGAGATTCTGGCACCATGTTGTCTTGCATGGCCAGACCCTGAATGACAGGACAAACATGCTCTTGGGTGGAAAAAAGGTTTATTTTCCATTTTAAGAATGTTGTTTAAATTTAAATAAATGCATTAAGGGTAAAATTTATTGCAGTACAAGTACCCACAGCTCCCAAGCCTCAAAGTCTGAGAATCAAAGCGGCACATGGTAACTCCTGCTGTGGGTTCTTTTGTTAATACAAGTCAGTTCCATGGAGGAAATGGGACAACTTTCTGCACTAACACAAAATGCACTCTTTTGTGCAATTTTGTGTTCACACTTTATTTGATGAACTCCCCCAGAAACTGCTCTGCTGCAGGCTTTCCAGTCTGAATTCCAACTCTACTCTTTCATTCCAGCTGCAGCTCAGTACAACCTATTTTCTTTCTGCATTTAAGAAAGTCTCATGCACAGGGAAGAAATCCACAAACCAACCAGTGTTGGTATTTCAGAGCAATATTACCTGCCTTTTTATGTATGACAGTTTCATATCATTTATTTTTAAAATATGTTTTTTAGGTTTTTCATTGTAATATTATTGTACAGTTTTGCATGGCATAGATGTAATCACTTTTTTGTTTTAGAGTATAAAAGCTGACAAGTGTGCGTGTGGGGGAAAGATTCTGCTTTTTGCCTCTTCTCACTCTTTTGTTTAATGCCCTCAGTGTTGTAGGGGACATTGTAAGAGATTCTCTGCTACAGAACAATGATGTAGATTCTTTTGCACAGAAATATTTAAGGTGGAGAAGTCAACAATGTAAAAATGACTTACCACCAATATTTTATGTTGGTAACACACTTAATATTAACCTACTTTGATGTACTGCAATAAAACAGGGAACTGTTAGAAATCCAGACGTTCTGTCTTTTTTTCCTACCTCCCCACGTTAAGCTTTGAGGAGGAAATGGAAAGGGGAATAATGGTGTTCTTGAAGGTAAAACCTGTGTGTTGTAACACATCTGAACAACCGCACAGTGGGAAGAAAAGGAATACATGAGAAAATAGATTTAGCTTTAACAGCTTTCAGGAAAAATAACCAGATCCTTTTGTAAAATACCAAGTCAGGTCACCTTTTACTTGCCTATATTGAACTTCAGCAACTACAGTTTTCCTGACCTTTTTCTTAGGTCAGTTGTTGTGTGATGACCAAAGAAATAGGTAGTTTTATATTTGTAGACAGTGTTTCTTATGTTCCTCCTTCATGTGTACTTTCACATCAAGTGTTTCAGCTGTCCTGTTGTTAAAGGTTTGATTCTTACTTAGTTCTGAGCTACCAACATCAAATTGACTTCAATACATTTTTTAAGTACATCTCAGAGTATATGTGAAGTTTTATGCGTGCCCTGACCCTTTCCTATCATCCACCAGTTCCTTGCAAGTCAGCCTGGAATTTTTGCCATAACAAAGACTGTTACTACATCCTCCATTTGTTATCCTGTTGGTATAATGTTGGAAATGGCCTCATTGTGCCAGGGTTTGTGAAGTATTGGCACAGGCTGCCTCAGGGAGGTGGTGGAGTCACCATCCCTGGAAGTGTTCAAAAAAATGTGTGAATATGGCACTTGATGACATGGTTTAGTGGTGAACATGGTGGTGCTACATTGATGGTTGAACTTGATGATCTTAGAGCTCTTTTCCAACCTTAAGGATTTTGTGTTGCCAGCACGATCCCAGCCTGAGCATTCTCCCGTTATTGACTACCAGGGATCCCCTCAGAAACAGTCACCATGCTTCCCACTTCTTCCATAGCCACAGGCTACCTTTCTCTTGCCCCTTTCCTTCAGTCAAAACTATTACTTCCTCAGCTCCTCACTGGAGCTTATGTGGATTGAGACCCGTGCAGGTCTTTTCTGGATGTTGTAGCTCTAGGAAATACCATGTTCCCTGTGCTCTCGTTTTTCATTCAGTGCATTAGTTCTGATTTCCCAGGGGTCCAGTTGCACCATCACAGCTGTGAAGGCCTTCTACTATAAGGGATTTGGGCATTAGAAAAGCAGAAAGTGACCTGTATGTTCAGCTCCTGTTCAGCTCCTCAGCATTCAATTTCTGTTTTGATGCAGCAGCCAGGTGACTAAACAAAGAAGGAAAAATCAATGCTGCCACATGTAGCCTGAATTTTGATTCTTTAGAAGCCCTGTCTTCAGAGAAGCAGCTTTAACCTCCAGCTTGCCCTGTGGGATAAGGAACTGTTTTCACAAGAGGATTTTTCTAGAACAGAAGCTTGCTGCAGCAGGGAAATATCCACATCCTCAACCTACATGTGTAGTTCAAGCAAATGCACTGGCTGGCACAGGGCAAGCAATGATTAAGTGTTCCTGCTCACTGTAAAATGTCACAGCTTCTTTCACTTGAAGCCAGAGCAGAGTGTTTCCAGCTCACATTTTGTGCATGGCTGTTATACTGACATGCAGTTCCTTCTGTCACAAATCTCTCTGGACAAAGCTGTAGACATTATGAATGCTTTTAGAGCATACACAACAGGCCAGGAGCTTTAGGGACCAAGAGCTCTAATTAGCTCTCCTAATAAAGCAACATCCTAGCTCCTGCTAGCTGCTGCCCTTTCAGCAAATGCAAAACAACTCCACTGTTCAGCCTGTGATGTTATTCTTAAACACATTCTCTCTTGGGGAGGGAAATGTGTGCCAGGAGTTGGAACACTCTTGCCCCAGCATGGTGTACAGAAGATCTGTGCACACCAGTCTCACCTAGTTGTGCTTACTGGAGAAGAGACCTAAAATGCTCCAACTGCCTTCTTTGCAAGTTCTCTGAACATACTGACTCTGAATCATTCAGTCTTTCAGAATTTGCTCTGAAGCTCACATAATATAATTCCCTTGTCAGTTCTTTATACTTTGTTTTTTAAACTTTACCATAAGCATTTCACCTGTCAAACATTTCCACTGTTTTTACAGCTGCAAGGGCTAGATCCAAAAGAGGAAAACTAGTGTCTAGCAGAACTCAAAACAAGGAAAGTTACTCTAACAATGTACACTGATAAACAGCTTGATGCAAAACTATTACTTCAATGGACAGCAAAGTTAATGCTTCTCAAAAGATTAGGAATAACCTGACCAGTATTTTGAATTAAACAACACTGGATCTTGCTCAACCAAGTCTTAAATGAAGTGGTTAAATCATATGCTTATGATTTTGGAATAAAGATAATAACCTGTTTGCCTGTTCCTCAGAGGTCCCGCCTGAGAGAGACTATTTATTCACTTACCTGTTCTTTACCTCTGGAAGTGTCAGAATTTCTTAAGAACTGAAGTTTAACATGATACAGCCCCTGCATTCCTGAGCTGTGTTAACTGAGGAGCTGAGCCTGCTGCTTTAACATCTGGCACTAGCCAGGTAAGGACACCTGCCTTCCTGGCACAGGTGAGCCTCACCTCCAACTGCCTCTCCTTCACAAGTAGAGGAATGGCAAAGGGACCTGCATTCAGGAGACTGACAGAGGGATTGAAACAAAGGAAAATAAGAAAACAAGTAAATTACCAGGGATTTTCATGGCCAGGCAGGATTAGGCTGATGTTTTTTCTGGTTCCTGGTGAACTTGTCACCATCACAGTTAGCACTAGTGACACAGATGCACTGGGAACATGAAGGCATAAACAGGCCACACATGGATGGCTTTGCAAGGCTAGTTGTGATTCTTTGAGCAAAAACAGCTGCAACAAGAGGAAACTTGGGCGCTGCTTCTTCTGCTCAGCTCCTGTTTATCCCACAGAACAGGATGTGCTTCACTTGGCGATTCATTCCCACACCAGAAGATGGAAAAACCGCAGGCAGAAGACCACTGCACAAGCACTTTTTTATTGACATGGGGAAGTCGTACAGGTACAGGCTTTGTACAAAAACCTAAGAAAGTAAACCTTCTAGCTTGACTCCGATAGTTTAGAACTGTGCGTCTGGTTTTGTGTGATAGTTCAGCTAAAGCTGGAGATGCTCATGAGAGACATGAGCTGCTCATCTGCCTTGCTGTAAATTCTGTGTGACAGGGAAACAGACAGACGAGGTTCTTGGTTACAAGTCCAGCAAGGAGTTGGTGTTAAAGTTGTAGCTTATCTAACTCACCCTCAGGAAAGCTGATACCTACTGGACAGTGAAGAATCCCACTATTTGTGCTCAGACATAGCGCTGTTGGTTACATGTTTGGCTCCCAGAACTGAGGAGTTGTGACAGTGTACACATGTGTGTGTTTAAAAGAGACTGGCGCTCAATTCTCAGATTTTTAAAATATTTCCTATGTTTAGCTTGCAAGCCAGAAAGAGGCAGAAAGCATAAAATTTCATCCTACTTACACACACACCCTTTGCATTAAATCAATGTCAGTAAAATCCAGGAGGGTTCTCAGACTGCCACCACTTGACTTACAAAAATGGGAGGGAGGTGCTGGATGTGTCTGTGGTAGGGAACACCTTAGTATTTAACTCTATAATTCACAGTATGAAAACTACTTCAATTCCACCTCAGCTTGGAAGAGGGAAGTTTTTTAAAAAAACAATTTGTGGAGAATTACAAATAGGTTTCAGTATTAAATTCTGCTCTTGTCCTCCTTCCCCTGCTTGTTATAAAACCCAATCAATATGCAGCCACCATCACAATGTTAAAAATGCATTCAAGGTAGTAGTCAGCTGGTGCCTTGAGACAGCACAGAAGCACTCAAGAGTTTCCTGCAAGCTGTGGGCTGTACTGGCAGTCAGTGTAGGACAGACAGAACATGAAAGAACAGCTTTGTCCTCATGAAATGCACACTTGGCTTCCAGGGCAAAGGCTGCTGCATCTCAAGAGGATGGAGAGCTGGGGTGCAACGCATGGGAGGCTGGAACGCTCTCTGCAAGGCTCAGCTGAACCAGGCCCTCAGAACAAGACGTGTTAGTTCATGCCTGTTATTCCTCTGGCTTCTTGCCCCTGCTGCTCCAGTATTTGCTATATGCCTCTTGGAACATGTTTTTGCAGGGAATTTTGGCCTTCAGTTTGGTGCAGATCAGGAAAGAGCCCCCCATCTTCCGATGTAGAGAGTAGGTCTCCTCTGGTGGGGGGATAAGCCGATGCTTCAGCATGACTGGGATTAAACCATGGATCTTTTCAGTGGTGCTTTGGTTGCCAAAATCAAAAGGTTCATCAGATGCAAAAGCCTCTCCCAGGATGAGGACAGCATTTAAGTGGGCATCTTCCATTTCCTGCCCAAAAGGAAAGAGGCATAAATAACATCACTAGCCATGTTAACCACCAGGGAGAAAAAGAAATGCTAGGGCTAACAGCAGCAGTTCAGGAGAAATACCTAGCCCTGCCCATGACAAAGGCAACCTCCAGCCCCCAGGAAGACTGCTGAACATTTGGTTAATACAGTTTTGGGCAATTAAATCTTCCAACCATCTGTCCAGTCAAGAAACTTCAGATGTCATCACCTGCAGGGTCTTGCTGGGGGAGAGAAGGAAGGACAGTGGTTTTGGTTCTAGCTGTATCCTCATTACTCTGCCTGCTCCCAATAGGAATTGATAATAAAAGACAAAACATTTTTTGCTCTCCTCCCTCATCAGCAGGGCTTTTGGACTGACACTGGCTTTTATTCCAATCAAGAAATTTGAGGAAGTTCACAGACCCACAACCACCTTATCTGTGGCCAATATTAAAATCAGACCCTTCTGTTCCATACCTTGATTTCATAGCCAGTGAGGAATTTCATTTCAATGGACTTCTTCAGTACTCTCTCTCTGTCCATGTCAGCAGCTGCCTTGATTACCTGAATAGGAGGAATACTTTCAGGAGAAGTAGGAGATGACTGAAAAACGTTCTGAGTACAGGACTACTACACAGGCCATAGGTACACATGTTAACACAGGCTGCCCACTTGCTTCCTTGCCTCTGTCCTCATCTTCAGGGAGTGCTCTGATACACCTTGCTGCCCAAGTCTCACAGTAAGCAACACTGCAGTTCACATTTGTCATGCAATGTGAGCGTCCAAACTCAGTTAGTCAGCAGCTTGCAGCAGACATGCAGACAGCTGTGGTAAGTGATGAAACAGGAACAGACATCTCTCTCCTCTCCAGCCCTGTTTCCTCCACACCCAACATGGATTCAAGTACAAAGTGATACAGCTAAGAGACAACACTATTTGCAAAATGAGTTGCAGCACTCTAGGACACCGTGCAAGTCCTCACCTCTATGTAGACATCTGTGAACTTCTCATCGAACCCTCGTGTTGCTCCGAAGTCCAGCAGGGCCACCTGGAAATGGACAAACCCATCTGCATTACAGAGTCAGCCACTCTGGTAGAGCCTCATCTTAAGAATGTTCCTCACGTTGTCAGGAAACTCAGCTGGCATTCCCAGCCAGTTTTCCCAGTGCTTTCCTCTGCAGCTCAGCTCCCCATACTCCTTTATTCCCTGACTGGAACCTGGCTGAGGAACAATGGCCAGTGTCACACCTGCTTCTCTGACAACTTCACTCAAGCTTTCAGTGCAGGGACAGAGCAGCACAGAACCTTTTCTCAGCACTTTCCAACAGAGACCTCAGGAATGAACAAGCAATTCTTCCTGCCCTTCAGGGCACAAGCAAGCAGCCAAACCAACAAGCAGGACATCTGCAATTGCTACCCTTATCTTCAGCACAAGATGAGCATTCAACTAGAGTCCTGGGCTCAGGTGTGTCCCAGTAAAGCACTGCCAGCTCCAACTTCCCACTTATCACCTTCAAAACAAACCCTGAGGCTAAGGAAGTAGCTGTGACTGCAGCTAAGGCCAAAGACAGGCAGCCAGGGTTACAGCAGCACTGCTTTCCTACCCAGACCAAGTGAAGGAAAGTGGCAAAGGGCAGGTTTCCCTGTCCCACCTGCCTAAGCCTCAAGGACAGGAATCTAAGGGAATCTCAGTAAGGGCTCATTAAATTCTGGGAATGGAGAATAATCAAAAGCTGGTGAAAACTGGCAATTGTACAGGCAGAACTGCAGCTGCTTGGGCTTACCTTGTGCAACTGTGGGTCGTAGAAGAAGTTTGACCAGTTTGGGTCAGTCTGCATGTACCTGAACTCAAACAGCTCCCGCAGACACAGGACTAGGATGTTGTGACAGATCTTAAAACGCAAGGAGAGAAATAAACAAGTCAGAAGGGCAGCAAGCCTACTTACACAACTTACAGCAGACATTAGCAAACAGGGAACACATCACCACACTGGCAGGATCTATCTGCTCTATGCTGCAGAACTCCTGAAGCTGTGAAGGAGCATCTCTCAGCAATTCTCAGCCCACACCTGCCATGGGACATCCTTAGCAGGCAGCACAGATGCCATGCAAGTTTCACATCAGCCTTAGCTATAGTTTATATCAGCCCCTGGATGAGCTTCCAGAAAGGCTGGTACCCTGTACCTGGCAGCTGAGAACAGCAGTCTCCAGTGCTGATCAAATGTCCTAGTCCTGCCTGTTAACTTCCCAGCATTGACTATGCACTACAATATACAGAACCACCGTGTGCTCCTCAGCAGTCTTCTGCTGGGCTCAGCACTGACCCAGCTTGAGGCAGGAGCAGCAGATCTACACCTCGGAACTGGCAGGCACGGGAAAGCAAGAGTAGCAGTCCTAGAAGAGCCCACTGCTGAATTACATACTACAGTAGAGGGTTTTTGGAGAACAGTTATGCTGGAGCCTGTTCAACAGAATTGCCAGCCTCATTCTGCCCTTCTTCAGCTTCTGCAAAGCTGAGTGAAACATCATATTCAAGACAGAAAGAGAAAAGCACCAAATGCAAGCCAGACCCTGCTCCAGGACGCTGCTGTTTGTGTCAGAAGGCAGAAGGTCAGCCAGGCCAGTTGCTTATAGGAAAGAAGGGCTGGTCCTGCATCAACACCCCACCTCACAGTCTTTTAAAATCAGTCCTGATGATACAGCAGGTCATTGGAGGGGACAGTCCCCAAGAACAGGCAGTCAGCTCCGGCATAGCTTCAAATCTAGTATGACACTGAGATCTGTTTATCTGGAGGAACAAACTCTGCCCCATTCCCCAGTGACCCGCTAACAGCTGACAGTTCGCACCAAGAAACACAGACACACAAAATCCAAATACCAGGACAGTTATTTCTGCTACTACAACAGCTGCTTGTCCCACCACAGCACTCCAATCCCTTGCTATATTCAGCACCAACACATACCAATGTCCACATCCCCACTCTTGTTTACCGAGAGGTGCTTTTCCAGCAGCCCTGTGCAGCACAGGTCAGTCCCACAGGAGGAGATGACACTGCACTGCTTGCACCGAGATGATTCTGCACTCCTGCCCAAAAGAGCAGCTGCACGAGACCCCCTTCCCCTTGTTAACAATCCTTCCCAAACTTAAGGTCATCAGAAACAGGGCACCACACAGCTCAGCTACCTCCCTTTCGGCTGCCCTTGCCATTCACCTTCTCCAACCCTTCCCTGCTGCCTGCAAGGCCCAGACCAGCTTGGAGAGACTCCAGTGTCACTGCCACATTCCCTAAACAGCTCTGCTCAGGGTTTATCCTGCCATGATGCATCCCCTGCTCTGCCAGTCACCAGGCAGGTCAAGGTCACTGCTCTGAGCGAGAGCACAACAACCTCCCCACGTTACCTCATTTCGAATCTCCTGGCTCAGCCCTACAGCTTGATCCAAGGGAAAGCCAGATACCAGCTCTGTGGTCAGGACGTGCTTGCTGCACAGTTCATCTATTACTCTTGGGACGTAGAAGAAGGGGTGGTCTTTCAGCAGCTCCCTAGTGATGGGGAAAGGAGAGGAAAAGGTTAGGAGCCCTGAGAGTAAACAGGCCTCACACAGCATACAGCCTTCACCAGCCTCTCCCCACACCCTGGCTGGGGCTGCCAGCATACATTTTCCTCAGCAGTTACAGTAGGGATTAAGTCAGCAGAAAACATGCCCATGACTTGCAGCTGCTGCCAGCTCCTGAGGGCATATCTCCTGCCAGAGCAGTGATATTAGGAGGGCTCCAGGCTGGTGCATCAAGGGGCACTGGGCTCTTTTGCTCACCCCACTTGGCTTCAGGGCCAGACTACACACATGAAAGAAACTGGCTTTGCCAAGGGGAGTAATGCCACAAGGGCAGTTCTGCAGTGGGACAGGAAGGGTGTCCAGCCTCCAGCAGCTCTCAGTCATCCAACCACCATGTAAAAATAATCCAGACCCCACTGCTACAGCAAGCCAAGGGAGCAGGCAGCACTGGTGGTGGTAATTACTGTAAGAGAGCTGAACCAAAAACCTCCTAGGTTTTTCTAAAGGATGGGAGAAGTTCACAACAGGCTGGCATAAGAACACACAGAACAGCACTGCAACCCAGCCTGAGGAAGTACTGCAGCACCTCCACGTGTGGCAAAACAGAAAGGCTTGCACTGGAGGGAAGAGAATATGGTATCATGTTTCAGCTGACTGAATAAATACCTGGCTGAGACAAGGTAATTCTAGGGGACAGCCTAGGCCACAAACATGCACTCTTCTCCTGTGCCACATGGCAGGGCACAGCATTCATCTCCCCACCATCCCTAAAGTTAAGCAACCTCTCCAGCATTACACACACACACAGACAGGAGGGGTCAAAGGCAATGGCATGAACATACTGGAATCTCCTTGCACAGGCAGCTTCTCTCAGGTAGTCACACTCCAGGGCCAACTCTCTGCTCACAACTTCAATCAAGTGCTCAGGGAACAAACCTGAAGGTCAAACAACAGAAGAGAGCAGACTTAGAGAAAAGGACCCCCCCTCAGGCTACACTTTCCAGAGCTGCACCTGAGGAGCAACCCGCTATCCAGCCAACTCTGACGTGAATAGTACAAGAAGCCCCAGAGCGCCAAAGTGTATTTCCAACTAAATACAGGTTCTGCAGTAATCCCAGGCCAAGGCTACACAGCTGCTCCTAAGTCAAGGTATGTCCACACCACTGTCCTTATGCAGCAGAGCTCTGACCAAAAACCTCTCTTACCCCACGGCCCAAGCTATCCGTTTTTGCTATTGGCATGACTGTGCAGGGGCATGCACCAAAGAGTAGAAGCACCCAAACACCAGCCTGGGCAAAAGCAGCAAAAAAAGGCTCCAAACCATATCTGCCTACAACTGAGAGCATGCACTGCCAGGCAGAAACAGTCAGCATGACTAATGGAATGAACTGCAGCAGCAGCACGTAGCCAGGGCCTGAGTTGCCAAGTCCAGTGTTCTTAGTCCTGAAGTTGGAAAACCAAGCTACTTCTTGGGTCAGACACAGCTGGGACTGCAGCAGCCTCTGCAGGGCCTTGCCGAGCCACCAGAGAGAACAGCCCCAGATTTTGTCAGCACCCAGCCTGATTTTAAAGCAGCATTTGTACAGTCCACTAAGATTTACAGCTGCTGCAGGAAGGTATTTGGAAAAAGGAGTAGTTAAGTCTTGCATTCCCTGTGGGAAAAAGAATTTATCCATGTGCTGGGACACCAAGCAAGTTCCAAGTCTCACAGTTCTCTACAGCTGTGACTGGAAAAAAGAGAAAACAACTGGGAAGACCAGAGAATAGCAGCCATGGAGGGCTACAGGAAACATGGAGAAGAATGATTTCTGCTAAATGTACCAAAAATAACAGAGATAAAGCAAGACTACCTAACCTGAACCCTGCCCACACTCTGTGCTTAGAAAGCCATCAAAAGTGAATATTCCCAGGCACTGTACACTTTGCCTAGAATCCCTATGGGTCCTTTGCTATGGAGAGCACACAGAGGTGAGTGCATGTTACTCTGGCAAGTGTGTGAGTGTTCATGGCTGGCAAAAACAATACAGGTGCACTCCCCGCCCCACGAAGTGGACACTGGATAAGGCACATGCCCAGCAAAGGCAGCAGCAGCTCTGCAGCAGGAGAGGGTAGCAGAACACAGCTCCCCAAGTGGGCCCTCCACCCTCTCCCCACATCCACTACCTCTCCTGCTTTCTGCAAGAAATCTGCCCCTGGGCAGACTTAATAATTCTTAAGTCCTTTTCCCCATTTCCTTGAGGCTGTTTTCTCCTTCCAGTGTATGGAGACACACATGCAGAGCACTGCTTGAAATGGATGGCAGAACTCAACCTGTGCCAGTGGAGACACAGGGCCTGACAGGGTTTTTACCTTCAGGGAGAATATTGCTCATGCTCAGGACAGCCATCAGGTTGTTAACATCACTGTTGATGCTCTGGGCGACTCCGGGGTACTGTGGGATAGAATGAGAGGGCAGTGGTGAGACTAAACATGGGCAAGATAAAAACACCTTCCAGCACAACATCCACTGACCCCCACATCACAGCCACCTACAGCCTGGCAACGAGCCAGGGCATACCTGAGCCACACATCTCTCCTCTAAAAGCTTACTTAAAGCCCAGCATCTAAACCAGGGGACAGACAGGCTAAGATACAGCTCCTTACAATCAGAATGGCTTGTTCAGATCCTCCTACAGGAATTCTTGAATACATGACATGTTCCCAGACATGCAAATCCCACAACAGGTATGGCAGTGGGTCATTTCCCTACCACAGCACACAACACTGAGAGCCCAGAGTGTTTCATTCACAGCAGCAGGACAAGCAGTGAGGCCGAGCCCAGTCCTGGCAAAGGTGCCTCCTCCTGTTCTCACCTTATCCATCAAGGGAACAAGCCTACACTGCTGTGGAGAGGAATGTCTGCTGATGCCAGAGGGTTATATTTCTGCTGCTATTACCTTGATTTAACTTCAGAGAGTACTTTAGACACAAATGGCTTGAGAAGAAGACACTGTTTCTAAATTCTCCCCACTTCACCAAAAAACACCAACCAGATGACCAAGTTTGCCTGGGATACTGCTCAGTCAGCAAGGGACTTCATTCCTTTAGATTTATAAATCATGCTTATACAAGGAGTTTTAGCTCTAGAACTTAGTTTTGTTTTAAATAGCCACCTGAGGTTGCTGCTAGCTCTAGTGTGAGTTGGTGAGTACCCTCCTGAACTGTCACACCACCACTGCTCAACAGTCAATGCCTGCACATCCCTTAGAAGTTCTTTAACCTCTGGTCTGTGGCCAGAGAGGAACATGTTGCATTGCACATCCCAGAAGAGGACTGACCCATGGAGCAGGTAGGATCCTCCCATACAACCATAAAACTACAAACAGTCCCTCACCATCATCACCCCCGTGCTGCTGTGACATACCTATGAGATGTCTCCTGATCATATGGACTCAGAGTGTCTCAAGCTGCAAAACCTTTCCTGCCTTTCCCATTGGCTTGCACTAGGTAAGGCATTGCTGCACCCACATTTTCACTTGCATTAAAACTTATTTGTCTAGCAGTATATATGTAGCTCCCCTGCCTTTCTGTGGGCACAAACAAAAGGCAAGCCTGGTCTGTAAAGCCCACCTGGATTTTCATGGCGACTTCTTTCCCATTTTTCAAGCGTGCCAGGTGAACCTGACCAATTGAAGCAGCAGCAAAGGGGCGTTCTTCAAAGGACTCCAGTTTATCCCTCCAGTTGGGGCCAAGATCATTGTTCAGAGTTTTCTACAAATAAAAAAAAAGCATTGGAGTATAAGAAGTGAAAACTTAAGACTTTCACTATTGGAAATCATGTTCCTCTAGGATGACTCACACAGCTTACAGTAGTTCTGAGTACCTATACCCTGCTTTCTACATCATCCTCCCTGCCTCATCATTGCACACCAAGCCAAGGAGTGGTCCAGCCAGCAGTGCTTCCCCTGCACTAAAGAGATGCTGATCAGATCTCTATGAGACTCTAGCCCGAAGGAGAGAGATCTTGAACACAAACACCACCGCCTTACCAATACAAACATCCCCTTTTTGGTGCCACTTTATCTTCCAGAAAATGAGCAACAAGTTAGGTATTCCTCCTCTTTCATCATGCTGCCAAGCTGAACAGAAGCAATCCAGGAGTGCAAGAATGACTCTCTTTAAGGCAATATTGACAATTAAACATCACAGCCTGCTTTAACAGCTTTTTTGCTATCCTGCCAGACTACCATATTTAAGTTCTGGCTCTGTTTAGTGTCTTTCAGAAGATAAGTAGTGCTGGCAAATCCTCTTGCATCACCCTTCACATCTTAATTTAGAAAGGAAAATGGCAAGAGAACATGTACATTGGGGAAAGCAACTTAGTTTGCTTCATTCTGGCTGTTCTTGATGGCAGGTTACACTTCAGCAAAACAGTAAGGACAAATTTGCTGTTACTTTTCCATCAGACTAAGGCTTGCAAGTCTGTTTCTAAAATGGGATGTAGGCACTTGTAGACACTGACTTAACACCCATTAGAAAGACAAGAGGAAACAGAAGAGGAGGCTACACTCAACA
Source organism: Calyptomena viridis (assembly GCA_013390005.1). NCBI lineage: Eukaryota > Metazoa > Chordata > Aves > Passeriformes > Eurylaimidae > Calyptomena > Calyptomena viridis. The sequence goes on along the minus strand of WEIV01029656.1, from coordinate 14,041 downwards.
AAACCCTATAATCATATTTATGTGCAATATCCTGTTCCATCAACATTAGTCTCAGGTCATAAAAAAACTCCCACGTTTTTCCCTCTATCTAGAGCCGAGCATCAATGTTTTGGAGAGAAGGAATCACATGTTACCCAGAACTGAAAATATGCAACATTATTGAAAGAATACTCTTAAAAATCCCCATCCACCTCCCTTACTAGGGTATGTCACAGGTGACATTTATTCTGACATTGTCCCTCCTCCTCTGATAAGCACTAAGGAATATTCCTCACCATCATCTGCTTTATTGGCATGAAGTCAGCACTCTGACGTACACGCTCAAAAATCCTCTGGAGATGGGGGTTGATAAAGGCATCATCTGCCAAGAGAAAAGCACATGTAGTCAGTGCAGGCATTGCATTCTCCACCTCTTCAGCACACAAAGAAATACGCACCTGCATTCAGACAAGTCCAGCTGTCCTGCCCCCAAAGCACACCCCAGTGAAAGTTTTGGAATTCTAGTTCAGAAACTCTCCATACCCAGAAACAGCACTTGAGCCATCACACCTTTAGAAATGAGCCAAACAAGTCCTGTGCACAAGTAGCAAAATAAAGAGAAAAAGCTCCTCCTTCCTTTTCACTCTTTCAAAAAAAGCTGTGTATTACCCAAACAACTCCTAAGCCACCCTCCTGCTGCAGCTAGAGAGTGTTTCTGTGCACTCCCTCCCAAGTACCAAGGGCAAGACAAAGTATGAATATGCTAGAAAGCACGCTGAGAAACTTTTTATGCTTTGAAATCAAGCCTGCTTTGTCTCTGCACAGCACAGAGGCTTTTGATGTAGTGGAAGTTGCACAAATCTGAGAGCAGAGTGCTCTGCACAAGCCTCTGTCACCCGCCAGCCCATCTTCTTGCTGGCAGCAGTACAGCACTCAGGTCTAGGAGAGGCCACTGCGTCATGGAAACTCAGGTCACAGAAGGAATCCACTGGAGAGTTATCCCCACGCTCCAAGGTTCCTGATGCTTCTCTAGAAAGCTGTGCAAGGGTAAAACAGCACTTACACAAGTATGGAACTCTTTGATAAAGTAGGATTCAGCATCTGCTACTGTAAACAACTCTACCCAAATGCAGAGCCACTACGAGTGGGCAGAAGAAAACATAGCTGAGCCAAAAATTTTAAGTGCCAGAAGGACCTAGCAAGCAAATATTTACACTCGTAAGAAAGAGGAGGGGTAGGGGATAATCTTGAAAGATTAGTCCTCTGCTTGAGCAAAGGCTTCTACAACAGCTCAGAAAAAAGCTACCAGTTCTGGAAAACTTCATTTCAAAAAGGATTATGGAGGAACTAGATTTCTCTGCTGCTCTCTCAACACTGGAAAAGTCCAGGCTACTGGCCTTAATCCTGAGAACTCAACCTGCACGTTTGTGACATTCAAATAAAAATCTATCATTCCTCTCCATTTACAGATGATGAACAACTGTAAGTCTATTCCAGGAACCAAGAAACAAACAGTGACCTTAAGAGCACTGTCCTGGGAAAATGGGTGGAAAGGAATGGATAGAAAAAGATACAGAATGCAGACACATCACATTAACACTCAGCATTGTTTAGAAATTCCCACTAAAGCCACAGCAGCATTTAAAAGTACTAAAAAAACCCCACTGTGGAACCAACAGAAGCCTTTCAGAGGAGCTTCCATTTCATCACTGCAAGTCAGAGATCAGCAGGCTTTGCAGGAACAGTGAGTAAAGCTCCTGTTGTGACATTATAAACCCGCAAGGAGGTGAGACGTGGCATTTGCGTGAGCATTCCAAACACCAAAAGAAATATCTGCTCTGTCAGTGATGGTGCATCACTGCCAAGCCTCTGAACACAATAAAAACTGTTCTCAGGGGTATGTGAAAGTATTAACACTCATGCTGCAACATGTAACCTGCACGTCCAAGGATGACTGGGCAGAAAGAGAATGGACCTTACTAAGAGTGACTCCTGCTCCCAGAAGCTGTTTGTGTCAAGGTATCAGGGTCTACGACAAGCACTTCAGATCAACTTCTGTTATTGTGCTTACTGCTGACATACAAAAACCTCACATGGGATTTCAACCCCTAGTCTGAGAGGGCATCCTTGGGCCGCTTGGCCACCACCACTTGGTTCATGAGCACAACGCCAAATAGCCAAGAAACCTGCACGTCCAGACTGACTGTACAGAAACTCAGCAGCAACGTCAAAAAGTCAGTCGTGCTGCGGAAGCAACTGCCAAACCGAGGCTTACAACACGCTGATGAATAAGGATATACGTCTTTGTGGTAAACTGATGAGGCCTTCCTGAACAAAATACGAAGCAAGAGTCAAGGCAGGGCACTCTCAGCTGGCAAATGCAGGATGACATGGGGTCCTTGGCATCCTTTCTGTGCACAACCTTCAGTGATGTGGGTCCCAAAGAAATCCATTGACTGCCACGAGGAGACATCAGGGGTTTTAAGGACGCTACTTTGTGACTTGCTGCAGGGAGCCTCTGCACTCAATTAACACTCAGATATGTTGATAGAAGCAGTGAATTCAAACTCACCAGGCCACAGAGAAGCCATGAAGTGGCAGGAACTGCATGAAACCTTCCTGTCCAAACAGCCAGCCCAAGAAATGGATACTCTGCACTGTTGATGGTGTCTAATTTACTTCACCACAGATGTCCCTCAGCAAGAACACAGGGGCCTGTGTTCTCACCAGGCACAGCAGTGCTCCACACACTTGGCACAAGCATCAAATGAGGGCTGGGTACAACCACTGAGGTTGCTGAAAGCCTGTTCTTGACACCGAAGTGAAATCAATCAGCAAGTATTTGACACTCCTGCCAGAGCTCGGTAACATTAGAAGACAGCAGGCAAGTAACAAAAACCCAGAGCATTTCTGCTCCTCAGAGCTGGCCTTTCACATCTACTCCCTCTGCGCTCACATCCAAGCAGCTGTGACCAGGCTTGGGCACACATCAGGTGCAACTCATTAGTGTCCTAAGAATCTGAAATTAACCTCATCTATGGTAGACAAGCTTAACTTCAGAGCTGATTTCCAGGCATGGCTCACTCAGCCACATACCAGAGGCACTGAAAAGCAAGGAGCACATAAGCTTCTCCTGGATCTGCACTGTGAGCCATCAATCTTTGGCACCTGGCAGTTTCTAGAGAGTGAGAAAGCAGCATGTGGGTGGCAGCCTTTGACACAGCAGCTGATGCCTCCCACCTAGCTTTGTTCATGTGTCCATCAGCCTGGCACACACCTAAACCAAGTAATTAGCAAATTAAATGCCACAATCATTGCCACTGCTCTATGGAACAGGGAGCTGGTCTTACTTTAGTGGCAAGCCCAAGTTAACATACCTACCAGGTGCAGCCTCATCAGTGAACATCTACAAAAATTCAAGTAGAAGCACAAGCCAAGCCAACCAAGTACCTCAAACACTCAGACACTGACTCAGTTTCAATGATATCTTGAAACCTATTCCAGACAAGTCTTACAGCTATTTTTGGCTGGTTCTTCCCTTCCCTATTAAGTTGGGCAGGAAGGGGAAGCGTGGGAACATCCAGATAAGGTCTGAATGCAGCATACCTGCCATCTCCCAAGAACAACCTAAGAGTTCAGTGCAGACACCAACATCACTCACACTTTTACCTGTGATCACTGACTTCAGAGCACCATGGGCTAAGTACCAGCCTGAAGTCTCCTCAAGATGAAAACAGGTGTTTTACACCTGGTAAGATTATCAGCTGTACTGGCTTTTCCAGTAAAACTTCAGTGCTACAAAGCATGTAAACCACAAACAGGTAGCCAGGTTGCTACAATGGGAGAACACTGTGGATATAACCTTGGCCACTTCTGGTAAACAAAGAACAGGATCACGTTCTTATCATCCTCCTCCTTTCTAGCAGGACACTTGTGAGTAGAGATACAGCTCTGCTTGTCAACAATTGCTTGTAACACAGACACTAAAATTCACAAGCAGTGTCACCTTATTCTCAACCTATATTAGTTATGTGCCTGACAACAGGGACATCTAGGAAGTAGCTGTATATAGTGCAATGCATCTGGTTACTTCATACTGAGATTAGATGGAACTCAAACATGTATCCATCACGGCTCTCACAAGAAAGCCCCTTGTCCAGACTCTCCACATTCACACAACACAAAGCATGACTGCAGACAGCTGACCCTACATCACTACTGGCAGTACTAAGGAGGATAGCTGAGGACCTGCACTACCACTTACCTTGGATGCTTAACATCTGTCCCAGCTTTAGTGCCGCTCCCCGGACCTTGCACAAGGTCCTCACGATTCTTTCTGCATTGGCCTCTGATAGGAATGGGCTAGAATCCATCACTGCTTTCTTTCCTGAGGGCAAGGAGAGAAAGAGCATGAATGAAGAACACCCTTATCTTGGCAAGCCCACTTTATTGTGTCAACCCACATTCAGTAGGACATTTGCCCTTCCTCACAGAAATCAAACTAGGACTAGACTGAGTACCTTCAGACTGAGCACAGACTGAAGTTGTACACGTGTCTTGTGACAACTTTGACACTGTTGGCTTGAGGGCAACAAGAGCAGCAAGTCATGGCCTCCAAAAACATCTGTGCTGCAGCTGTCCAGGATCCTGGGCAGATGCTGGTGCTTGAGCCCACTGTACCAGCTAGCTCAGCCTAAACACTATGTAAAAGTGTCCCGAGTCCCACACCATGGGCTGCAGCACACACAGTGTGCTTCAGTGTGCACGGTGAAGGAGCTGTGCACTCCTACAGCTCAGAAGGGCAGTAGGAGTGAGCCACAGCAATGGGGAATCCTCAGAAGCACTGGCAGCACATTGGCACAGACCAAGGACTGGCACTTCTTAGGGTGGAAGCTTCCACAGAGCAAAGCACAAAATACTCAAGCACACACATTTCTGTCCCCAAGAATGGGTAAAACCTGATGTCTGACAGGCTCAGAGTGGTCACTGCAGCCATCTACACACCAGTGCCACAGTTCCAAGTATGCAACATGGGGTTTATGTGGCATAAGAAGCACTTCTCCTCCACTTCTTTTTTTTTAATTTTTAGTAAGGGAGGGGTTAGGAGATCCTGATTCCATTTTGTGGTCCCTTTGGGAGAAGCAACACAGAACTACTTCTCCAGGGCAATGCCCAGGGACAGAGGGGGCAGGCAGGCACCTGCCAACCACTTCTCTTGGGGCTGCAGATCAGCTCCTAATGATGAAGAGCCAAGCAGGAGGAAGGTCAGGACTTGCAGACAGGCTGCAAAGCCCACAGTATGTGTAGCAGTATGCTGATCTTGCAGATACGTAATTTTTTCAATACCTTAGAGGAAAGGGTACTAAGGACAGAACAGGTGAAGTCCCCAAATACAACAAGTAGGGCCCAAAAAGGCACAGCAGACAAAAACAGCTCCAAAGATCTCAGGCAGATGGAAATTACTGGTGTGTTATATATTGACTAGAGCAGCAAGAGATCCTCTCCATCACCAGGTAGCTCTCATGAAGGTACACAGAAGGAACTTAGACTGGCCAGGGGACAGGAGAAATAACAGAGAGCCAGATTGAAGTGGTCCCTTCTAAACTCTGGTAACTCACAGAACCTGTTACCACTTTCTTGAGGTGCCAAGCATGTTACTGATCTGACAGAACCTCTTCAGTCCCTGCAAACAGCTGGATTACTTACAGACTTGCCCTACAGAAGTGATTTCACTGGACTCTCCACTGGCTGTGCAGGGAGGTGCCAAGCCTTTCCCTTCAGCCCTCCTCTCCTTACTTCACCTATTTAGTGGGATAGTAACAAGAGGGCACTGCACGTGGGAAGTCTATCTGTACAAATCCCTGCCCTAAGTCACGAATGTACATGAAAAGGAGAGAGGAATAAAAGCACCAGGAGTACACAGGACAATTATCCTGCTCTGGAGAGGAAGATGCAGAGAGGCAGGAGGGGTCCGGAATTCATCATTTGCATCGTGCGCAGCAATCCTCAAGGCACATTTTGCTCCAGGTCCTGGATATAAGGAGTCAGAGACTGAACAGAGCTGCCCAGAGCAAAAGGATCTGGTTCTGCTCAGCTTTGAAAATCTGTCCCTGAACAGTGAAGTGGTTGAAGGTGTCTAACAAAGCTCTGATTCTTAATGATCCCATGTCAACTGTCCTATCAGGAAAACTGTGTCCATAGCAATGATGAGGCAAATCCCTGTATGAGATGACACACAGGAGCTAGGGAAAGTACTGAATCAAAGCTGTACCTTCCCTCACACCACTGCACACAAAAACATCCTCCTTTGAGTCAGCATCAGAATAAAGGAGTTAGTTAAGGACTAAAGTTACCTGCACAAGGCAGTGAACCCTGACAATTTTAAGAGTCTTATCAGAGAAAGAGCCAAACAGAGGCACTCCCAATCCTCTTCTGGTGTGCTTCTCATTGAAGTCAAGTCCTCAGGGGCAATACCTGATCACTAGGCAGCTCTTGTTTACATACTTTGCTACAAGTGGGCATGAACAAGAAGGTGACCTGGAAACAAGAGTCAAAAGCAGAACTATGTACAGGGCAAACAAAGAGAAAACACACATAGGTTTCCAAAGCTGGGTGGAAAGGAAGTGGGGATAAAACCCACCACAAGTTTATGAATAACATTTTTCCCAAGGATGGCTGGCACCTTTTGATGCCTCCAATTATTTCCTCCCCACCTTCAGATCACAAAACTGGTTTCATCTATTTCATCAGGGAAAGAAAAAAAGGCAAATAGAAATAATGTACAAATTGTGACAACACTGAGACCTCAGAAATTAAGGCTGTTGCAGCCACAGTGTCTGGGGCCTGTCAGTCCTTCCACAGCAGGAGCAGATACCCTTCACAAGTGCTTGATCCACTTTTTTTTCTTTCCAAATTCAGAATCAGCACGAACCCTTCCAAATCTGTGTGCAATGCACAGCTGCATCACTCCTTTTCCACCTTCTTTGCCACTGTCAATTGGAGAACTAGCAACTGGACTTTACATATATTTGTTTTTAAGACCATCTGCCATGCAAACTCTGGTGCAAGGGAAGACTCGAGAACATAGCCTAAGCACTTAGGACAATCCAAGGAGATTGCATTATTCTTTTTCATAAGAAAATAACTGTTTGTTCAAACCCAGGCCATGTGCCAGCCCACTGGGGCTCTGCCTGGCCTGGCATTTGTACAGTACCTACAGAACAGCCTGAGACAGGTAATTAATAAGTTAAAAAGTTGACCTTGAACCCAGAGTCTCTTTACTAGTAATGGCAGCTGTTTATTTAGACACTCATTTTTATTCCTCGGAACTTATTCTATTTTCCCATTCCAACTCTGTGTGAGTCTTGCACTGTAGATACACACTCTAAATACTGAGGCTGCTATCAAGGTCACTAAGTGACCAAGGAGGTTATTAATTAGCTACATCAGCCTATCAAGAAAATTCCAACTGGAAAACAAGTAAACCATGCTCTTTTTAACAGAATGAGTCAAACAATCTGAGGCAGAGTAAGAAAGGCCCTGTGGCTACTAAACAAGAATAGGGAAATTGAGCAGGAAAAGACAGGTCAGCAGTAGGAGAGTTGCTAGATAATGTGCAGGAGAGTAGGAATTTTCTGTCCCTCTGATGGGACAGTGTTGGAAAGAAGTACAAGCTGTGCTACTAGGATCATGTGTAGCTCAGGAGTTTCTGGCTTGGGGGTTGGGACTGAAGGACCAGTGTTTCTAGTTCCATTTAGGTGTGAAGACACTTTCATTGGTACTGACTAGACAAGAAGAGGGCAACCAAGAGAAAGCTCCTTCATTACTCCTGGATGCCAGCAAGAGTGTGAAATTCTTAGGCATGCCTTTGGGCATATACCCATCACACTTGTTTAAGGCTGAAGTGCCAAGAAGTTACTACTGATATTGCAGCCATGGGGAGAGAAATGACATCCTCTACCAGCTTCCAGAAAACAGCACCATATGGCATTCTCAAAAGAGACAGGTCTTAGCCTGAGCTTATGGTGCTGGCAGCCAACAAACTTAGGCACAAACACTTCAAGCTGAAACCACGAAAGTGGTGCAGAGGTATTTTTAAAGAAATGTTCAAAGAGGTACTTATGTCAAGAGATTTCCCCCAAGAACAGTTAAGGCTGATATTGTCAGAAGAACAGTAAGAAAAGGGTATCCTGGACTCACACTCTGTACACATCCTCTGCTATGCATTTCTGCAGGAGCAGAGCCCATGGAGATAGCTCTCATCCACAGAGCCTTACTCACCTCTGTAAAATCCTGTGGAAAACACATCTAAGGACACTTGCTAGAGGCCATGGCTGAGTCACCTGGAGACCCCTGCTGTGTCCTTGGCCTGAGAAGCTCCAGCAGAGTATAAGGCTGAAAGTCTTTTGCTTCACTCAGTACTTGCTGCTCTTGGCCTGCTCTCAACCCCACTATCACTGTCATTCTCCGTTACACTGTAACCACTGCTCCAGGAGCTTATCTAAGCAGACTGGACACCAAGAGGGGACTCAAGACCGAAAGACAAACAGATAGAAATAAAATCCAGGTCATTTTCCAATGCCCCTGGCTAGCATTGAAGTTGGCATTTTGCATTGCCTTATTTTTTAATCAAAGTTTGTTCAATAAAATCACTCTTCCCAAAAATGACTCAAGACTGTAGAGGAGGCTTCTGGCACCTAGTTACAGCTACACAGGAAAATAAATTTCCCTAGTAAAAAGAAAAAAGCCTAAAGTTGCAAATGCTTTATTGCAAGAAAAAGAGTGTCTGTTGCTTTCTAAATAAAAAAAAAAAAAAAAATAATCCTTTTCATGCTGTAAAGAAGAGAAACACAGCTCATGTTATTCCCTCAAATTTCATACCTCTGCAAGCTCATGTTTTCACTTTGGGGTGTGTCCTATTAGAAAATAATCTGGCAAGTACAGAAATACCAAGAGTTGTGCAATTCCTCCTCTGTTAAAAGCAACACAAATCACCAGCTTCCAACAGGTATCAACAACCTGTCAAACACTGCAAGTGCTAAAAGCAAAAAGCCTTCAAGATTGTCTATAGGACGGGCCATGTTTGCCTGAATGCATGTTTTTAAATCAAAGCAAAGAAACCCACCCAGCCTCAAACACCTCAGGTCATAGAGAGAAACAAGAATTCTTTGCCAAGGATCCTTTTTCTCTGCTGGGCTACTCTGCACTGCCTGGCTGTTAATACCTCTTGGTATTCCCTGTAAAAGTAGTGTCTTGGGTGGCACACAATCCCTGCCCTACCCCGTCCCTTCACCACAGGGAATGTTTCTATCTCCTGGGGTATTAGCTTTTGGTTTGGGTCTTTTGTTGGGGTTTCTTTCTTCAGTTGATTAATATTTTAGGGTTCTTTCCCCCTCCAAATTCTTTCAGTTTTCAGTCCAGTATCTCCTAGAATAGATGTTCACACTGTCTCAGTTTCCATCCTTCTCCCACCCCCAAAGATGACCAGGGCAAAGAGAGAAATTGGCTTTGGAGTAGAATACTAACACACACAGAGTTAAGTAACAAGGACCCTACAGCTGTCACTATCTCAACGCAATGCTTCTGAACCAGGAACAATTTGACTTCATTTTTACTTCTAACTACCAGTACTTAAACATTTGATCAGCTCCCTCCAGTCACTGGAACACACAACCATACCCGACAAACCAGAGACCAGCTGAAGACCAAAGAGCCTGCAGTAACTGTAAGAAAGAACTTGACAGTTTGAAATATCCCACCAAAGCTTTCCCTGGTTAAAAAACAAGCAAATGGAACTATAAGCTTTAGAGTAACCTCATGTTTTCTAGAAAAAAACCCATGTATTTTCGATGCCTTAAAACATTCACTCACACACAACTATTCAGTACCATCATATTTTACCAACACTATGCTTAGAAGAAAGCAATCAAAACATGGCCAGGTATAACTAAGGAACATTTTATCTGCAGCTTCAACCATGCTGGAAAGAAAAGAGGATCAGGTTGATTAGCACAGCACAGCCTATGGATGTGTTAGGAGAATCCTTTAGAAGGCAGCAAAATACACATATTGGAAATAGATAATTGCTACTTAACAGGAACATAAAGTGTTTTGTCTCTTAAATAGAGCATCCCACCCTCCAAGTTCCTCCTAGGCAGAACATTCTTAAATTTCAAACAGACTGCAACCACTATCAAAGTTTTCAGACACAGGGGCTCATCTACAGCTCTGTACTGATAAAACTATGTGGTTTAAAAAACCCCTTAGGTCAAGACAATCCAATAATGGGCACAGAGATAGTATTCAAACTCTCACATTTACCTCTGACCTCTGTATATGCAGTGAGTGCACTTAAGATGGGGGAAGAGTCTGGAGATGGAGAAGGATTATGTTGAAAATGAAAACTACCCACATGCCCTTATTTTGACTGCTTCACCATCCCAGCTTTCAAAAGAATTGTCTTGCAAATACAGGTAAACTGTGTTTGGGATAGAAAAACAAGGGGGGAGTTAAAAAGAAACACAACATCAAAAGGACTTACCACTGCGTTCCTCAGGTCTAAGGCTCTTCTTTGCAACTTCTGCCAATGCCCCAATGCCAAGACCAACAGCTAGTCCTATAAAACAAGAAAAAAAAAAGACTCAGGTCAGAATGAAAAAACTTTCCAAGCCACATACAGAGGCATTTTTTTGTAATTAACTTCAAGCCACACAGTCAAATGCACAATGGCTTGATTAGAACATGCTGGCTTTGGCAATGGAGTCATCTTCACTTGCCACTTAAGAGTTTTCTCCTGTACTTCTTCAGCCCAGCATGCGAGCCAGGAATCATAGGCCAGGCCAGTCCGGGATGTCTGGCTTTTATAAACCACATCATAAGTGCTACTCAGAGCTCTGGCTGAGGTCCTGCTGTAAACTCAAATCGTGAAGTTTAGAAGAAGGGGGAAAAAATACATCTCAAAAACATGGTTCTCAAAGTACAATTCTCAGGAAAGAACAGAATCACTCTCAGCCCCCACCATGCCACCATAGCAGGGGGAAGCAAAACCATATTTAGATGAAGCCACTGCCAGCAGAGTTTAAGTCTCTGCAACCTTGTCTAAGCACTCAGATTTATTCACACTCATTAGCTGTCTGTGACTTTCACGTACTGGTTGACTACGATGAACAGAAACATTCTTCCCAAGGCTCACCTTATGCAAGCGGTGTTGTAACCTGCAATTCCAAGAGCCAAGCTAGAGAGTAATCCTGCACAGCAACAGTAAGACCAGGAAACAAAACACCAGCACTCCACATGCTCTCTGGCAAGCAGGGAATTCCAGGGTGTTGTTTCACAGACACAGATTAAGCTAAAACCGCAATAGAAGTGTTATCAACCTCCACTAGCCAAACCAAAGCCACCGAAGATTTAATGAGGCACAGATCTAATAATTCAGTAATCCATATTACCAAAGGGCTCACTGCCTTCCCAATCTCAAAATATTTATTTTTCTGCACAATAAATGACATGGGCAACCAGAACAAATGGTGCTCCTTCGTATCTCCTCAGCATGGTGCATCCCACCATGTCGTACTCCCACACTGCTGGCAGTACTGGGTGCATCTGTTTTCCAAGCACTTCAAGCCCTCCTTGAGGCACTGCTGCATGGCTTCCCAAGTAAAACAACCAGGGAACACAGTATGAAGGAAGCAGAGTTGACCAGCACATGGCATTTTGCATGTGTGCAGGAGAAAAAAAAGCACATGTTATGTGGACTCAAGTCACAGCACAGCATATTCAGAACTGGAAGGGACCCACAAGGATCATCGAGTCCGACTCTTAAGCAAATGGCCCATATGCAGATCAAACCCACAAGCTTGGTGTTACTAGCACCATGCTCTAACTAACTGAGCTAATCTCATGTTAGTGAGGAAGCCTGGGCACAAACAGGGTCACTCTCATCTCACACTGAGTTATTTCTCTCTCCCCACCAGGCAATTACAACCTCACCTCCAGGATTGTGGAAAACTTCACCCTTCCACATCCTACAGACAAATTAACACTCTAGGGCTCAGAAAGCAAGTTCAGAGCCACAACACTAATTTCCCAAAATGCCACCAGATTTGTTTTCCAGGCCTCTTTCCCACACCCACCCATCTAAAAGGCTGTGGTGTAGGCATGTATTGTTTGAACACAAGTTAACACTGTGTACTGGCTGAGATAGGAGTTCATTTTCTTCACAGCAGCCTTTATCACACTGTGTGCTGGATTTGTGACTAAAAGTGTTGATAACTCACTTATGTTTTAGCTCTTGATGGACAGTGTTTGCACAGCATCAAGGCTTTTTCTTTTTCCCATTCTGCCCCTGCAAAAAGCAGGCTGGGTGTGGGCAAGGGGCTGAGAAGGCCCATCCAGGACAGCTGATCCAAATCCCAAGGGATATGAATGCCATGTAACGTCATGCTCAGCAGTAAAAGCTCAGAGAAAGGAGCATTAAAGCATGGACAGTTGGGGTTATGGTATTTGCCTTCCCGAGTAAACACTTCAGATGCTGAGGTCCTGCTTACCAGGAAGTCACTGGACATCTACCTGCCAACAGGGAGTAGCAAATGAACTCCTCTCACTGCCTTGCTTGCACATGGTTTCTTTGCTTCACCTGCTAAACTGTCTGTATCTCAACTGCCAAGTTTTCTCCCTTTTGCTCTTCCTATTCCCTTGTGCTGTGGGAGGAAAGGAGTAAGCTGCTGTGGGCACTTAGCTGCCAGTCATGGTCAACGCACCACACGCTGACAGATGTTCACCTGTTACCAGGAACAAGTCATCCCTCCTGCACAGCTGTACAAAACCACCCTGCTCCTTTGGGCCACTCGTCTACTGACCTTGCATAGGTCAATCCTGATGTCCTTCATTTTCCTTGTCTGTAAGATGTGTGTTTCCTCCAAGATTAATCATTTTGGGACAGTTTTCAGCATTGCTGAACAGCCATGGTTCAGCATCCTGAAAAGTAATATCCCCAGGCACCTCTAGAAAGTCACTCTCCTGCACTGTGCACTTTACGCAGACAGATTATTTCAGGCCTGGAAAATGCCACTTGGTTCTATACCAGCAGAGTGGCTCTTCAGACATTTTCCAGGCATCTCCAGCATCTGTTACACTTCAAGCCAAGGCCATCAAGAGATGATGTGGAACCAGTTTTGTTCAGGGTAAATCCTCTTGCTCAGCAACTGACACAACAAAACAAACAGGAAGCTTAATGGGCTGTTACCACTCTGTTCAGCCTGCCAAGGCCAGGGGTGGGCAAGACCCTCCCCTGGAGCAGCCTGTGCCCTGGTTTCAGTCACGTAAAGCACCACAAGTACCATGCAGTACACACTGCCAGCTCCTCAGCTGGGTAGGGGAGAAAAAAACATAATGAAAGGCTTATGGGTTGAGATAATGACAGGGAGACCACTCAACAATCACCATCACAGGCAAAACACACTCGACTTGGGGAAATTAGTTTAATTTATTACCAATGAAATTAGAATAGGGTAATAGGAATTAACTACTGAACCATAAAACACCTTTCCCCCATTCTTCCCAGGCTTAACTTTACTCCTGAATTCTCTCCCTCTTTCCCTTCCCCAGCAGCACAGGTGGACAGGGATGGGGGTTGCAGTCACTTCAGCACGTGTTGTGTTATTGCTCCTCCTTCCTGCTCAGGGAGAGGACCCCTCACACTCTTCCCCTGCTCCAGCGTAGGGTCCCTCCCACAGGAGACACTCCTCCACAAATTTCTGCAATGTAAGTCCTTCCCACAGGCTGCAGTTCTTTACAAACTGCCCCAGCATGGGCCCCTTCCACAGCATACAGTCCTTCAGGAACAAGCTGCTCCAGTGTGAGTCCCTGACAGGGCACAAGTCCTGGCAGCAAACCTGCTCCAGCATGTGTCCCCCATGGGGTCACAGGTCCTGGGCTTCCCATGGAGTCACAGCTTTCTGCATCCTCCACAAGCTGCAGGTGGGTATCTGCTCCACTGGTCATCCATGGGCTGCAGGTGGATCTCTGAACTCCCATTAAGCTCCTTGGGCTGCAGGGGCACAAC